>JAJIZJ010000335.1:0-10332 GCA_022606455.1 Callitettix versicolor | reverse complement strand
ATTTTTGATGTGATGGTCACAAAGATAACTGTATCTATTAATTATTGTAAATGAATTAATATATAATGTATATGTATTAAGTATTGCTACTGGTTTTACATTTTGGCAGGTTTAAGGATTGGTAATGGAAGAGCTGTTTGGTAGGTACATTGAAACAAGTTATTTTATGAAAGAGTAGATAGAACAGTTGAATCCACTATTTTTAAAAGCTAACAGAACTGCCTTTGTATTAGTTATACGTTTACAAAATACATTTTTTGTTGTTGTAACAATTTGGTGGCTTTTATAATTACATGCACAGATTATATAAAACATACAGAGATTTGCAACTCAATGTTATAGACCGTTGACGACCATTAGCGCTCCTAGTAAGTGTGGACGTTTTTTTCACTAGAGTTGTTGCTAAACGCAGTATATTGTATTGTATTTTAACCCACTAAAGTTTAAATAATAAACTTTACCCACTGTAGTATAAATTAAATAATTATTATTTTAAACCTCTGAACACTCAATACTTGATATTAATTTAGCCCTTCGTATACTAATGAAAATAACAATTTATTTCACACAATTTGAAAACTATTATTTATGTTGCTCTTTAAAAAGTTTCTAAAGTGCATATAGGTTACATATCACCTTATTGTGTGATATAAATTGTTAAATTTTCATAAACTTCCAAATTGCAAAGTAACTGGTTTCGAAGGGCAGAATTGTCCTCAAGCGTTTGTTTTATTACTTGTAACTGCTGTCAAATGTTTATACAATACTGTAAAAGTAATACAGTCAATTTGTCACTTTTATACAATTAACACTTGAATACTAAATATTTAAGTTGGGCTGGGTAAGTAGTATTATGGTCTTTAATATAATTTAAACATTTATTATTCACACCAACCAATATACAGTAATACTAAATAATTAAGTCGGGCTGGGTAAGTAGTATGATAGGTTTTAACATAAATTAAACATTTATTATTCACATCAACCAATATACAGTAAACATATAAATCGCCACTGTTATACAATTAACACTTGAATACTAAATAATTAATTTGGACTGGTTAAGTAGTGTGATGGCGTTTAAAATAATTTAAACATTTATTATTCACACCTACCACTATAGATCTACAATAAACATATAAAACGTCACTGTTTATACAATTAACAATTGAAACTAAATAATTAAGTTTGACTTGGTAAGTAGTATGATGGCGTTTAAGATAATTTAAACATTTACTATTCACATCTACCAATGTGTGTGTGTGTGTGTGTGTGTGTGTGTGTGTGTGTGTGTGTGTGTGTAGGCTAATTTGAAATACTCTATTTTCAGGAGTATGTGTGTGTGTGTGTGAGAGTGTGAGAGAGTGTGTGTGTGTGTGTGTGTGTGTGTGTGTGTGTGTGTGTGTGTGTGTGTGTGTGTGTGTGTGTGTGTGTGTGTGTGTGTGTGTGTGTGTGTGTGTGAATTATGTTATTGAAATAATGAAAAAAGTGTGCATCAATTCATTACAACTTTTTTACACAGAACATATTCCAGTATGTTCCTAGATTAAACATTAGAAGAGTTCTTGTAAATTCATAAACCTGTGTCTCCTTTTTTCACCCATTTAAGAGTTTTTTTTTAGTGAGCACTTGAAGTTGTATAAGGAACTAGCATGAAAAATTTCAGTTTTGTAAGCATTATAGGGAAATACAGATTAGTATGTTAGTCTGTGTTTTTATTGCACTTAGGTAGTAGTAATATATTATTGGTTATGTGCTCTTAAGTAAGAAAATCAAGTGACATTCATCAGTAAGGGAGACATTGATTGTGTAATCATACATGTAAAGTGGCTGAAGACAAGTTATAAGATTCCATGTATGTGGCTTACAAATATTTTTGTTTTTACAGGGAGTGTAGAGTTCATGCCTCCTTGCTGTACACACTGGGTAAAGCTGAGCATTTGAATTGATCACACTGGGTAATGCTTATTATTGATATAAGCATTTTTAGTCGAAACAAAATAAGGAAACAAAGGTAACAGTTGTAGATAGTGTTTAATGTACCATTTGTGTATTTAATTATTTCCTTTTTTTAATGACAATTAAAAATTTATGAATGTCTACCTAACCTTTTCAAGGCGGTTGCTAGGAAACAGTCCATTTAATACTAGAAAAAATTGGATAGTTTTATAACATATTATTGTTTAATAATACATTAGAACATTGATTATCCAAACTTATTGGTACTCTCCACTGAATTTTAAACTTCACTTTTTTGCATAAATAGAATTGACAGGTTAACTTTTTAAATAACAAAAAATAACATTCTTTAATTAGAAAATAATTTATAAAGATTTTTTCCTTATATACAATAAAATAAAAATGTCAGTAAAAATGTATAATACTTGCATACAATAATACATTATAATGAAATACTTTATTAATTGTTTTATGTTTAAAATTATAGTTTGTATTCTAATAATAAAGGTTGACTATTTCATAAATAACTGTTTTATAAGATACAGAAAAATGAACGGTTAGGTCCAAAGTAAATAACTGCTTACATCAAAATAAATTGATGCTCTACTACACTTAAAACGATGCTTTATTTGGTAATAACTTTATTCAGTTAATAATTAATTAGAAATACAACCAAATAAAGTTTATAGATCTAATTTAAAATATCTTTTAGTGTTTGTAACAAGAGGGAAGAAATTCATTACCATCATTGTTATTAAATAAATTTAATTAGATGTTTTTCTAAGCTTTCTGCCAATGGTGATTTTATTTATTGATTCTTATAATAATGGAATGGATGACTAGAAATACTTATGAAAGAGTTTTACATATAAAAAAATTTTTATTAAAGTTAGTTGGAAACCTATTAATTACAAATGGTTTTACTGTGCACTTCGTGGTGTTTTAACACAGGCAACTTTTATTTATTTTTTCAAATTATTTTATTTTTATTTTCCAGTTATGACACAACAGTCGACTTAGACAATTATAAACATTTTATTACCCGATTATTAAATAATTATCAAGCTAATCTTTAATAGGCCATATGTTATAAATATGCAGTAAAGTACAATACTTTTAATATTACAGGCCTATTCATACTTACATTTTGAGTTGCGTTTGATGAAGAAGATTCATTTTCTATAAATATTCATGATGAGTTTTTTAAAATTCAAAACCTTTCATAAAAGTCATGAAATCATTATAATAAAGTTTTATTTTACAAATTTCACTCAAACTATCTGAAAGTTTTTCTTTAAGTTCAGAAAATAAAGGTAATAAAGGTCTTGACATTTTACATTTATTGTTGTGAATTATCCGTATCTCCTCATTATCAGGATTGCCAATGATCCGATTTAATTCGAACCATATGGAAGTATACTTATGAAGTAAACTGTACACGTCTGCTACAATAATTCTCGATAAAATTTCTACATCTGCATCAGGCTTTTTGAATAAACAAACTGAAATCAATATATCACGAATAAGATCTAGAAATATTAACATTTGACTAACAAATGTTTGTGGATCACACGAAATTATTATAATTTTTTTTACTTCTTTTTAAAAAAAATTACATCAGAGCACAATTTCAGTTTACTTTCCAAGGACTTATTATAACAATCTTTTAATGAGACTTGTCATGCAATAAATTCAGCCCTGCCTGTCAAATAATCAGAAAAAACTTTCAGTGCTATGCTATCTTTTACTATTTATTTCAAGGAGTTTACATACATTTCATATTCAGAATATCTTTCCTTAGGTATAAAATATCATTTACAACAACATTGCTGAAATGACGTTTTATTTGAAATGTTTTTTATATAATTATTAATTTTATATATTGCCTTTTCAGTTTGAGATAATAATACCAGTAGGATTTCTAAAATTCTTTCGCCATTTTCTTCTAAAACCATTTTACTGTAAATAGAATAAACTATTAAAATAAATAAATAAAATACTTAAGGTTATAGAAGATCAAACCAGAAATAATGATACCAATATCAGGTCTATATGAATTTAAGTCCTTAATTAAAATTAGAATAGAAAATTGAATACGAATATTTGAAACAAATATATTTTACTAGAATAATATTATTTGCCAGACATTAATAATTTTTTTAAATTTTGAATTCCCCGCTAAAGCCAACTTAAGTTCTAATCTCCCAGCCACACGTTTTGAACACAGATTACTACTAAGTAGTTCGGATTCTATAATCATCAGGAATAAATAATCTGTGTGTAATAAAAGGCCATTTTCATTATTTCTTGAAGATAGAAGATATATGTCTTATATATAGTTATTCTTATAATATATATATATTTATATATATATATATATATATATATATATATATATATATATATATATATATATATATATATATATATATATATATATATATATATATATATATATATATATATATATATATATATATATATATATATATATATATATATACATATATATACATCGAATATATATATATTCGATTTTATTTATTAATTTTATAATAATGGAATGAATGACTAGAAATACTTATGAAAGATTTTTCAAATAAAAAAGATTGATGAAGAAGATTCATATATATATATATATATATATATATATATATATATATATATATATATATATATATATATATATATATATATATATATATATATATATATAAATTTTATATTATATATATGTTTTGAAATAATTATTTATGAGTAATTGTATCACGGTAAAATATCTTTAAATAATATTATACTGTTACAGTAAAGAAACGATAATATTATATAACAAGATCCAATAACGTAGCAAACGAAAAATAAATACAGTGCATTAAAACTACAGTATATCTTAAACAGTGGAACAGCTGGGTCAAATCCATTATCAAAATCATATTTTGTGGTTTAGAGCACTTATAGGACAAAGTTGATATTACGTTAAAAATTGAAGGTGGAAGTCAAGTTTGTGTTTGGATAGTTAATTTTTGTCCTTCGTTGTTTAATTCCTATCCTTTTCAAGAGAAAAATCTACTATACGACATTTCTCACAAATAAATTTCAAAGTTAGTAGAAGTTGCCAACAATGTGTGGAGGATTTACTTGTTCAAAGAATGCTTTGACTGCACTAAATGAATGGTACATTGTACGTATATTTTTAATTTGAGCATTCACAGTTTATATTTCTTATAAATACAAAGTTATATTCGCACAGGTTCATATAATTGTGTAATGTAATTGGTTTTCTTTCATACTATACCAGAATTAGGCCCAGCATGAACTGTAATACTATTTATTAACTCATTTTAAAACTAATAATTTGTTTTCAGTAGTTTTATTATTTTCGTTTGACATAATCAAATTATATTCAAGCAATCTGAGAAAGTTTAGTAACCTAGTAATTTAGTTAAAAATGTATGCTTGTACTAATTTGCTTTGAACCAGAAAGCATAATGAAGTTAGACATTTTTGGCAGAAACTTTTTAAAAAATCCCAGAAATCATACATTTTTGCCATTCCTAATAAAAAAATTGTTTTATAGAGTAGAATTACAACCTTACTTAAACATAATCTCATGTGTTTGAAAATTTACTCTGCTTAAAGCTATGTTAGGTTAGATTTGAAGATATTTTTTTTTCTTTTTAAATAAATGGTAAATATGCAGTGTAACTTGTTTTGACTATTTTCGTAATTTTTGCACCAGAACTTTTTATTATATGTCTAATAATAATGATTCAAATTATAAAAGTACAGAAACTATATAAAGTTTGAAAACAAAAGTGATCCACATAACCTGAAAATTAGTAGAGCATAAAAGTAGCTAACATATTTTTCATTACTGAAACAACTAATTAGGTGGGTTTTAGGTATTAATGCACTTTGGGAACGTTTGTGAAAATCATTATTTCACTAGTTTTTTTGCTTGTATTATGTGTTTTATCATTTCCTTGAGAGATATTAAGGTGCGGAAGATGACATTTATAATGGTAAATACACATCAAATTACATTTTTAGCTATGTATTACTGACCTCTATTTCTAACCTATATTCTGCAGTCATTGTTGTTTACTCTGCATGAATGTACTTGTATATTTACTTACATGGATTTGCTTGCATGTTTACATTGTAAGATAAATTTTCTTTACTTGTTTAATAATGACTTAATAATAAATCAATTATTATCATGAAAGTTCTTGTTCTGAAAACATGTTAGAAAAAATGGCTGCTGTTAATTGTGAACTTTTTCTCTATTTGTCAATTTAAGTTGAAATTACGGTAGTGTTGTTGAATTTATTATTATTAATCATTCCATCTTTAAGCAGTTGTATTCGTGTTCTAAATGTGGCAGTAATTGTGAAATTGATAGTGAAATATCAATTCCTCTATCAAATTGATAGTTTTGTTGCAACCGGCATGCTAATGTTTGTCGCTGTAATTAAAAACGTAACAGTCGAGTCGATTTAGATTAAACACTTAACAGCCAAGTCGAGTTAGGTTATGAATTTCTTTTTTTAATTATATTCCTTTCATTTTGACACACATTTATGTCTTAATAACATATGTAATTTATCGTTTTTGCTGTTATACACTCGTTTCTCATTCGCACCGGTAGTCATTTTGAGGTTATGTTTGGCACTTTTATTTTCACTTTTTTGTAACTTCCTGTTGTTTCTGCACTTTTATATTTTGGATTATCAATATTGAGCATATCTTGAAGTATTTCAGTGCAAAACTTTAAAAAAATTGACAGAAATTCTTAAAATGCATTTTTACCGAGCCGTATCAGCGAAATAATGAAAATAATAAAAATTTAAAAAAAAAAAAATACTTTACAAATCTGACACAGTTTTTGTATGAACGTAGCATTGCATTCAAAACACCTACAAAAACGGATACAATTAATAGATACTGACATGAAGTTCAACACACAATTCCACGATTTTTTATTAGAAAAACCACTTCTTGGGTTACTTAGCTGATTTTAAGTTTAAATATCCCATTTAAGTTTAAATGGGAATTATCAGTAAAGAATTCACTTTTTTTATAAAGCAGCAGCTGCTTGGTATATACTGTAACAGTCATTACAACGTGAATAACTACTTTCATACAAAACCATGTTAGGTTCTTCACACAATACTGTTTTCATACAAAACAGTACATACCATATCACATTTTATTAATGCGTTGGATCCACTTACATTTCCCTATAGTACGGCCATTAGCAATTAGCTAAGTTACATATGAGAGTAGTAGTTATTCAGTTAAGAATATTATTATATTTCCATTATGTTAGGCTATTATAACCTTACAACTTTAACACTTTATTACTCACACTTACATTTAGGGAGGCAGTTATAGCCTCAATGTGCTTTTCGCCTAAAAATAGCAACAAAAAAAAAATAAATAAATAAAATAACTATCAAATATTGGATTTACTATTAGCCTACTTATTACTAATACACAAATACTTTATTTTCAGATTGTCGGTTTTATCTTGATCATTGTGGCACAATATGGTAGAGAATCAGCTTTGGTTCCTAAGTTGCCTATCATCAGCGGGATCCTAGGATGTGGAGTGTTTCTGATTTTAGTCTCAGTATTGGGATTATTTGGAGCCATCAAGCATAATCAAGTGATGCTTTTCTTAGCCAGTGTTTCCTAAAGTTTTATCCACCAATCTTCAGGTATTCTTTAATTTAGTTCCATAAATAAAAGTGGGTTGGAAAAAAATTGTAGAAAAATTCAAGTCCTTTTAAGAAAAATTAATATGAGGTTTGTTCGGAAATCAAAGAACATTTTGATGTTTCAAGCTGCTGCTCTCAGTTCCCTCACTGTCGCTGCTGTTGTGTTATAGACCCTCCCATTGCCAGTCTGATACTAACAGCGAGCCACTACAGTTTATTTGTGCGACTTCAAAATGTTTGATAACATTAACGATCTCTCCAAGTGTGATGTTGTTGGTGTTAAATGCTTTGTGAATACGAAAAAAAGTCTGCACTATCGAAATTTAGGCAGGTAACCAAGGCCTATATACAAGATACATTGTGTTTATTTCTATGTAAAGTAAAATGAATATTCATGATGAAGAACGCTTGGGCTGAACTTCAGTAGTGACTAACGAACTCAAATCAAAGATTCAGGAAAAAATTCAATAGAACAGACAGACATTTTATTCTCTCCTGAAGTTTCAAGAACAGAACAGTCCTTTATGAAATTGTTAGTAATGATTTGGGTCACAAAAAATTGTGTATCAGGTGGATTCTTGGAGTTTTGATAGGTAAAAAAAATTATGGGAGCTGTAAGAAACTTTTCTCAGTTAGTACGACAAGGATGGCAAGAATGTTTTGATGACATTGTTACTGGTGATGAGACCTGGACTTTATATAAAACTCCAGAAACTAAAGTATCAAATGTGCTGTAAAATAAGTTGTTTCTTACCTTAATAAAAAGTGCCCAGAGAAAAAAAAGTTCTTAACTTTCCGAACAAACCTTGTAGTTTTGTAGGGTATAAAATGCCTTTAGAATTCAAAATTACTTTCAATGAATTCATCAAAATTATAAACTCAATAAAGGCTGTGTTTTTGAGTCCCTTTCTTTATTGTCTGAGAATATTTAAAGTGAACATAAGCGACCTTTTGAGTACCTAACATTTTTTAGGTAAAAGATGAATTTATAACATTTTCAGAAAAGCATGAAAAATTTACTCTCAGACATGACTTCAGCCTTTCATAGTTGCTTATTTTGTTGACATATGTTTACATCTAAATGAATTTGTTGCAGGAACCTTGATATGAGTTCATTTTAGGTCAAAGGAAATATTAACGGAATGGTTGAAAATACTCAAATTGTTAGGTTGGTTATGTGAACCACCTACTTTACAAATAATGTTTGTGATTAAATAAGTAGAAAGTTGACCTTGAATATCTAAGAATAAGTTATCTCAAAACAATCGAAACAAACCTCATATGAATTCCAATTTAAATATAGTTATAAACTGTTTGAACTCACTGGCACACCAGTCAATTAAAAAATGAAACCTTACCAGATTAGTTCTTGTGCAGGTTAATACAGTGAAACTTTGATAACTAGCAAACTGGAACTTGGATCATTGTGTTTAATCGAGCAGATGGATAACAGAAAAGTATTAAACAGCCAATCCCATCCATTGTATATGAACAAATGATGAAAAAAACTTGTCTAAAAATTGAAAATACACTGTATGTTCATTTTATTTAATAAAAAAAAAACAGTTTACATTTGTCCCTGCTAATATAAAAAAATCCATGAATAACTTTTAATTATAACATTGAATGGCAGTGACAGGCTTATCGTCTGTAATACCTAACAAATAACTATGTACAGTAATGTATTCAGTATTCTTATTGTTTACTTTTTGGTTATTTGTTATCCCATCATTCTGTACTGCACAAACTTTATATTTTGTTCTGATGTAAAACTTATAAAGGTGTAGAAATGAAAACTGCACATAAGTTTTAAATGAGTGACTGATAGGGATAAGAGATAAAGCACAAATATGTCTATTAAAAACCTGCTGACGGTGTCTCTTGTACACATAAGATATTATTGGTACGATGATTGTATAGACATGTTGAATGGTTGAGTAATATTTGACAAAAACTGAACCAATTCCAAAAGGTCTGAATTGACTGACTGTTTAAACATTCCAGTACTTTATCATACTATATTGTTTTCACAAGAAGGCTTTGTAAAATATTTGTTGGAATTTTTTTCTTTTCTTGTAATTAACTTTTAATAATAGATTCAGACTAATTATTGTAATAAAAGTAATGGTTAAAAGAGTGATAGCTACTCGTAATTTCACTGTGCTATAGTTTTAGTTATTATGTTTTTGACATTCGCAAGCAGAATACATTGCCAAAACCAGTTTCCCTATTTGTGTTTTGTATTTCTAAATCAGTCACTTTTCCGAATGCCCTTGGTATTTGAATTCATGCCCTTCTCTTGTAAAGCATGACAACCGCTAGACCACCAAGCACTTATGAACTATATTATTGTTAAAAAATTTATTTTTTCTTAGAAGGTGGGTCCATAGATCAGCTCTCCTTCAAATATTTTATAAGTTTAAATTTTTCATAATTTTTTTTTTTAATGTTTTTATGGTTATTATTGTCTTGATATCTGGGTAAAGATTTGAACCAGTGTCATTTTATCAAGCAAGATAGTAAACACTACACATATTTTAGGCTTAGATATTTATAAATTCGTAAAGATACATTCAATATTTAGTTTATTTAAAACTGCAGTAAAATATTTTGGTATCTAGTACTGGAGATTAACCAAATCCCAGTGAAATTA
>JAJIZJ010000651.1:0-12228 GCA_022606455.1 Callitettix versicolor | reverse complement strand
TCGACGAATTACGCGTAACCAACCCCACAATAAATTACTTTTTAGGATTATGTTTTGTGTAATTTACGGTGCACGTTTATTTATTTTAGTTTTAGTAAAGGTTCTCTCTCAAGTAAATGCATCCACAACGCATTCAGGCGCAAAGTCAAACCAAACCGACAAATTTATCGACAGTTTAAATTTCTTTCAAAAATTATTTACAAATCCCATTTTTTTGTTTTGTTTAACCTCCGACTATTGAGCACACTTGGGCTAATGTAGACGGTTTACAAATCCCAATTGTTAATCCTAAAACAATCTGTTAAAACGATTTATTTGTTGAATTAAAACAATTAATAAAAACAGGTAAAGAGTGCAATAACAATAACCGCAGAACTCAGGTTTTACATTGGACTGATGTAAACAAATTTTACAATTTTCAGCAATATAATTTATTTTAAATATTTTTGAAAATCCAATTTCATAATCAGAATCAGATTAAAGTCTGTTAAGTAATTTATAAGTGAGGCAGCAGTAATTTATTATTGTGTACAGTAATATAAAGACAACAACAACAATAATAATAATAATAATAATAATAATAATAATAATAATAATAATAATAATAATAATAATAATAATAATAATAATAATAATAATAATAATAATAATAATAATAATAATAATAATAATAATAATAATAATAATAATAATAATAATAATAATAATAATAATAATAATAATAATAATAATAATAATAATAATAATAATAATAATAATAATAATAATAATAATAATAATAATAATAATAATAATAATAATAATAATAATAATAATAATAATAATAATAATAATAATAATAATAATAATAATAATAATAATAATAATAATAATAATAATAATAATAATAATAATAATAATAATAATAATAATAATAATAATAATAATAATAATAATAATAATAATAATAATAATAATAATAATAATAATAATAATAATAATAATAATAATAATAATAATAATAATAATAATAATAATAATAATAATAATAATAATAATAATAATAATAATAATAATAATAATAATAATAATAATAATAATAATAATAATAATAATAATAATAATAATAATAATAATAATAATAATAATAATAATAATAATAATAATAATAATAATAATAATAATAATAATAATAATAATAATAATAATAATAATAATAATAATAATAATAATAATAATAATAATAATAATAATAATAATAATAATAATAATAATAATAATAATAATAATAATAATAATAATAATAATAATAATAATAATAATAATAATAATAATAATAATAATAATAATAATAATAATAATAATAATAATAATAATAATAATAATAATAATAATAATAATAATAATAATAATAATAATAATAATAATAATAATAATAATAATAATAATAATAATAATAATAATAATAATAATAATAATAATAATAATAATAATAATAATAATAATAATAATAATAATAATAATAATAATAATAATAATAATAATAATAATAATAATAATAATAATAATAATAATAATAATAATAATAATAATAATATCCTCAGGGGCTCACATCTTGTGGGTTCAGGTTTGGCGAGCCTGGGCACCTTAGCTGGATCTAACCCTACTTCATCTTGTCTTGGGTTGGATTCACTCTCTTTATCTATCCTATCTGGTCTCTCTTGACCAAACGGTCTCCTGACCAATTCTTCCGATCCCGATGCTATTAGAGTATTCGAGGGCTAGGATTATTTCTACGTTTACCCTACTCTTTCTTCTTAAACTGATTAAATATGGAAATGTGTGATAAAACAACTGAAATACCCCGCGTGGATAAGCCTCTCGAGGTGAGCTCTACCGCCGTTTCCGATCGGGTGCAAGCCCCGGTGGCCGGTGTTGGTCGCGTGGATTGTGGGGGCGACCAATCACACAATGGTGTCTTGGAGAAGGCTGACCACTTGGCCCAGAACGCTAGCAAGTGGGAAAACGGGAACAGAACATAGCGGGGAGAGAAATCTAGAAGATTATAATATCGATCCCTTCAAGAAGGGAGGTTTAAAGAGAACTCCAACCAAGAGTTTAGAAATAAGGAGTACGAAAAGCCCTGCTTGCATAAAAGAAAACGAGGTAAAACCAGCCGAAATAGTCCTTAACGAAGTTGAGGGTGGATGTGCTGATGAGATACTCGTTAAAAAAGCAGTAAGTAGTGAATTCACAAGGCTGGAAGATCAAATTAGAGATGCGGACAAGAACGAGGAGGAGCAGTTAAAAGCTATTAGAGACACTCTAAAACGTATGGGCCAAGCTGCTGGAAAACAAAAGAATGTGAATATGGCCATCAAAAATGGGCTTATATTTATTGAAGAGGGACTAGAAGTGCTGCGGGCTTGCAGACTGGTAAGACAGAATGCTATAGGGAGTCTTATGGAAAGAACATCTGTTGTGATGGTGGCTAGTCCTAGAGAGAAGACAAAGTTACCTCCACGGAAGCGGCCAAGAACTTCGATATCAAGTCCTGAAGTAGAAAGCTCTTGCAGGGATGCAAGGGATTCACCTAAAACGAAAGATGTCAAACATAGAGAAGTCCAAGATGATGTAGATGAGCTAAATGGTTATACATTAGTGCAATCAAGGAAGCAGAAGGACCTTAGAAGAAAGACCGAAGCCAATAAAAAGTAATCCCAGTCCGAAACGGACCCCGAAGAAGGCTACAAGGGCACAGAGGTTGGATGCAGGCATAAAAGCAGGGCCTAGAGGGAAGGCCTTAATTATTAATCTAGCTACAGGAAAAGTTACGCAGAAGTTTTAGGAGCAATAAGAAAGGACGTACATCTTGAAGACTCTGGCACAGAAATAAGAGGTGTGAGCAAAACAGCAGCAGGAAAATTGTTACTTCGTTTGGGCAGTTGTCGGGATCAAGTAGCTCTCCAAACTGCTATAAAAGCGGCCATAGGAGAAGGTGGAGATGTCCGATGTTTGATTCCTCGGATGAAACTGGAGATTCTGGATCTGGACTCGTGCACAACGGAAGACGAAGTGAAGGAGGCTGTCAGGCGGGAGTTAGGTGAGATCGTGACAGAAGGGATTAAAGTCACCCTGCTTGGACCGAACCGAAGAGAACAGTGCATGGCCATTGTCGAACTAGAAGAGGTATTGGCCAAAAAATTAATGGAGGAAAACAAAATAAAAGTAGGCTGGGTGTTAGCTAGGATTAGGCAACGGTGGAAGTTCAGCGCTGCTTTCGATGCCTTCAATATGGCCATAGAAAAGAGAGTGCAATGGTCCGGACAGAAGCTATTTGTGTTGGAAGTGTGGAAATAGGAGCACAAGGCAGCACAATGTCAGGAGGAACCGCGTTGTGTCCGTTGCACTGAACATGGACTAGCAGAAAGGCATTGTTACACATTCCTGGAACTGGAGCGTGTAAAGCTTTCCGGGATGCGTTGGCAGCTAAAAAAGGAAGAATCAGGCCAGAATGAAAGTTCTGCAAGGAAACTTAAACAGATGTAGAGCTGCTGATGGCTTAATAGAGCAACTGGTGCTGGATACAGATGCATGTATAGCTATAATTAGTGAACAGTATCGTAACAGAAACTCTAAAAACTGGTATGCGGACCTTGCGGGAGCAGCGGCTATCTGGGTGACAAATACGCAGAGGGCGTCTGTGAGCGAGAGTGGGAAAGATAACGGTTTTGTTTGGATAAAGAGTAGGGACGTAATGTACGTAAGCTGCTATTTATCACCAAACGAAGGAATCCGAGTGTACGAAGAAAAACTGAATGCAATAGAGGATGTTATTGAGCGATTCCGGAATAACTTGGTCATTGCTGGGGACTTTAATGCCAGAGCGGTAGAATGGGGAATGTCTCATACGAACCGCAGAGGGAAGTTGCTCTTGGAGATGGCGGCTAGACTTGGTTTAGTGGTAGTGAATAAGGGAACACGCCAACTTACTGTAGACCTGGCTTTGGCTACTCAATCCCTGATGTAACACTAGTGTCAGAAGACTTGGCCCCAAAAATCAAGGGCTGGAAAGTTCTAAATGAATACACAGGAGTGATCATAGGTACATCATCTTCTCTGTTGAGGAAAACAGAAGGACTACACATCCCAAAGTGCATCATCCACCTACATGGAATGTAAGGAAAATTGGATAAGGATATGCTAATAGAGGCGCTAAATTTCGGATTACATTTCAGTAAAATTAATCGTCTAGAGGTACAGAGAGCAGATGAAGCACAAACCATTGTAGGTGAGGTTACCCGGATCATCCGACAGGCCTGTGATTTAGCTATGCCCCGTAGAAGGAAAAATAACAGTCGAAAACAGGTTTATTGGTGGACTGACGGTATTGCAGAGCTGCGACGTAAATGCCTCCAACTCAGGAGAAAGAGCACAGCGAGCTCAGGGCAGACCCGAAGCGGTGACGCTGATGGGCGAATACAAGGTGGCAAAGAAAGCGCTGGTATACGCTATTCGACAAAGCAAAGAGAGATGTTGAGATCTCTGTGCGATGAGCTGAACGACGACCCCTGGGGAATGGGATATAAATTGGTCACACGCAGGCTGGGGGCTGCTGGTGCCAATAGGACTATGAGTGCCAGAGTAGTTGAAAATGTGGTAGGTTCTCTTTTCCCTAACCATCCACGTATGGAAAATCCAAAGATACATCAAGAGAATATGGATATCCCTCTTTCACAGAGGTTGAATTAGCAACAGCTGTAAAACGCTTAAGGATGGGAAGGCTCCTGGCCCAGATGGAATTCCACCGGAGGTCATAAAGATAGTTGCTAGTGCTCAACCAAAACTCCTTCTCAACATGTATAATGCATGCCTGGAGGCAGGAATATTTGCACATCCCTGGAAGGTGGCCCGACTTGTTCTGATAAGGAAAGGAAAGGGCTGCCCTGACTCTCCAGCGTCATATAGACCTCTGTGCATGTTGGACGTGGTAGGCAAGTTACTGGAGAATCTAATAAGATCTCGCTTACAGCATTCGGTTCAGGCGGTGGGAGGTCTTTCGGAGCGCCAACACGGATTTCGGGCAGGGCACTCTACAATAGGTGCTATACAAGAAGTTGTGGAAGCTGTTGACGTTGCTGATGGGTCTTGTCATGCGCCTAGACCCATTGTCTTACTGGTCACGTTGGACATAAGGAATGCGTTCAACACAGTTCGGTGGGAAAACATAATGAGAGAATTGGAACACACTTTCTTTGTTCCACGGTACTTGTTGACCATTATTGGGGATTACCTAAATGATCGCTGGATCATGTGTGATACGGAAGAGGGATACTTGAGCAAAGAAGTAACAACAGGAGTGGCTCAGGGTTCCATACTTGGGCCTGATCTGTGGAACATCTCGTATGATGGCCTCTTAAGATTGGACATGCCTGAAGGAGTACGCTTGGTAGGGTACGCTGATGATGTGGCTGCGGTTATCACTGCCAGGAATTTAGAGTTGGTTCAATTACGACTTAACCAAGTCATGCGCCGAGTAAGTGCATGGATGGAAAGCCACGGATTGCAGCTCGCTATCCCTAAGACCGAAATGGTCTTGTTAACGAGGAAACGAATACCCACAATCGTTCCGATGATGGTAGGAATGGAATGTATGTACACCAAGAGGTCGGCAAAGTATTTAGGAGTAACGTTGGATACCAAGTTGACTTTCTGGGAACATATCAGACTTGCGTGTGACAAAGCGGAAGTTATGTCCAACTCGCTTGGAAGACTTATGGCAAATATGGGTGGTCCACGTGCGGGTAGGCGGCGACTCCTGATGACGGTGGTACATTCGGTGTTGCTGTATGGAGCAGAAATCTGGGCAGACGCAATTAATGTTAGAAGACGTCGATCTCGATTACTCTCAATCCAAAGAATTGGAGCTATGAGAATTATAAGCTCCTACCGAACAGTGTCGGAGGCAGCGGTGCTGGTCGTGGCGGGTGTCATCCCGATTGATCTCTTGGCGCAGGAACGGAAGAACATCTTCATTTTAAGTAAGGAAGTCAGCAGAACTGAAGCTGTTAAAAATTGTAGAGAGACTACTTTGCTGGAGTGGCAATCACGATGGGATGGTGAGAATAAAGGGAGGTGGACAGCAAGTCTCATAAGAAACGTGCGCATCTGGACCAAGCGAGGACATGGTGAAGTTAATTTCTACCTCACGCAGTTTCTGACAGGGCATGGTTACTTCCGGTCCTATCTTCACAAGATGGGTAAAGTGAGTTCTATGAATTGCCGAACCTGTGAAAATAGAAGAGACGATGCAAGACACACTTTCTTCGAATGTGAAAGATTCTCATACCAACGGCGAGAAATAAATAACAAGATCGGAGAATGCACGGTGGATAATATAGTGGAAAAGATGTTGTTTTCAAGAACAACTGGGATAGTATCTCAAGGTACATAGAAGAGATTTTGCGCTGTAAGAGAGAAGAAGGATGGCTTGAGTCATAGATTTGTAAGGACTGCAGAGTTATTACCATCAGAAGACTTATGAACAAGATAGCAGGGCAATGAAGGTAGGCAGACTTGGCATATTATGGTGTTTGACCTGCTGGTCAAAAAGGATGGTGGATGACCCTATAGGGGAAGACAGATCCTCTCCTCTGTGAAGTAATATCTCAGTGATGGTCCTGCAGAGGAGGGAAGATGGAATGGAAGGTTTAATGGTTTTTACTGGGGTAAGGAGGCTGCCCACCACCTTCAGTCCCCGGACAAAGTCATAAAGATTTTTGTCCTTTTTTCCTTCCTTAAAAAAAATAAAAAAAAAAAAAAATAATAATAATAATAATAATAATAATAATAACAATAATAACAACAACAATAATAATAATAATAATGTTAGTAATAATAATTATTATTGTTATTGAAGCCCATCAAAAAAGCTTCAAGTGGGAGAACAATACATTGAGATAGTCAAAGAATTCAAATATCTTGGGGAATGGATCAGCTGGAACGCCCTAGAGAAAAAAGCTATGGAATCTAGGAGAAATAAAGTTGAATTAGCCTTCCAACTTACCAAGGACACATACAACAAGAAGTCCCTCTCCTGGAATAAAAAGATAAGGCATTATCATACGGTAATTAAACCAGAAGCCTTATATGCAGTTGAAACAAACCAGGGCCCACTTGAAAGGCTGGAGATCAAAGAAAGAAAGATATTACGAAAAATCTTAGGCTCCAAATTCCGTAACAACCAATTACTCCACATCAGGAATGAAACTATTTACCACAAAATTGAAACAGTATCAGACACATTAAGAAAAAGGAGAATTCATTTTTATGGGCATATCCTCCGAATGGACAAAAATAAACTAACCAAAAAAATATTTGATTACTTTCGCAATAAAAGAGCCAAACCACTTTGGTTTAGAGAAACAGAGAAAGACATAAAATAACTACAAATCACTGACACTATGCTCACGGACAGAACAGCCAAAACAATAACCAAGGACAAAAAGCAACGGTTCCAAGGCAAAGTCAAATCCAAGCGAACGATCCAAATCTCTGACGGAGAAAGAAAAGCAAGATCACAACGAATGAAGCAATACTGGGCTAGGAGAAAGGCACAGAACATTAAAAAGTGATTGATTTACTGTACCCCAAAGTTGGGTGAAACAAATAAAGAGATTAATAATAATAATAATAATAATGTATTAATTAATTTATGCATTAATTAATTTAATTAAAATTATGCCGAAAAGGAAAAGGAATGCTAATAATAATTCGTGATTAATTAGATTTAACACAGAGAAAATTTTAAGTTCTGATGAGTTCTCGAAGATGACGGCTGACTTAAGGGACAAGAATTGGGAAGAGATTAGAGATGCATTTGTGTGCCGAGCCGAAAACATAGCCCCATTTAAGAAAAATAAAAAACATGCATGGTGGAATGAAGAGTGCGTTAAACTCATAAGCAAAAGACAGCAAGCATGGCAGGAATGGTGTTCCTGTAAAACGGACGACAAGTATTGGAACTTTCTCCAAATTCGTAAGGATGTCAATAAGCAGATAAAGTTAATAAAGAAGCAAAGCGAACATCGATTGTTACTTAAGATAGATGAGGAATTTGCCAAAAATAATTCAAGAAGTTTTTATAAAATGTTTAAACGAAAGTTAGCTAAATATGATCCTCCGAGTCTTCAATTACAAGATAAGGATGGTCAACTAGCTCACAATAATACGGATAATTGTTGAATTTTGGCTAAGTATTTTGAGGAACTGTTGAATTGTGAGGAACCCGAAGAAAGATTTGTGTTCGAGACTAGCAACATTAATAAAGAAGATTCACAGCCTCCAGATATTTATGAAATTCAGGACCTAATATCGGAACTTCAGAATAACAAGGCTTCAGGAAAGTTCTATTGTAGCGGAGCTTTGGAGGAAAGCCAATATCAGTGCACAGTATTCATTGGTTGATATCATCGAAAATGTGGGGAAACAGAAGAGGTACCATCTGACTGGAAAACAGCTTTAATACATCCACTCCACAAGAAAGGTTCAAAACAGACCCGAACAATTATAGGGGAATTTCGTTACTGGAAGTAACGTATAAGATACTTTCGAAGGCGTTACTGATGAGAGCAGAACCACAGCTGGACTGCCAACTAGGGAGTATCAGGTGGATTTAGGAAGGGTAGATCATGTGTGGAGCAGATTTTTAACCTTAAAAGTGTCATGACTCTATTGTAAACTCTCGAGTAAAACGTATGTAATAGCATTCATTGACTTCCAGAAAGCATATGATTCCATTGATAGGACTTCACTCATATCAATATTAAGGGAATTAGGCCTGGATAACAAAACTACGAATATACTGTTAAGTCCACCTTAACAGACACATATTCTAAAGTGAAATTTATGGGACAAGTGTCAGAACCATTTCTGATCAGAACTGGAGTCAGACAAGGTGATGGTTTATCACCGCTATTATTTAATTGTGTGCTGGAGAAGGTGGTTAGAGAGTGGAATCAAAATCTGAAGGAAGGCAGTGGAATCAAAATGGGGACCAAAGGACTGAAGTGTAACTGCCTGGCTTTTGCGTATGATCTGGCTCTCATAGCCAAAGACTGGTCCGAGGCAGAATTACAAATTAAAGAGTTGCAGAAGCAAGCCATTAAAGTAGGTCTCCGAATCTCATTTGAGAAAACCAAAATACTAACGAATATTAAAAATGCACCACGACATCTGGCAGTCGGTAGTCATAAAATCGAGAGAGTTGACCACTTCAAATATCTGGGTGAATGGATCAGCTGGAACGCCTTAGAAAAGAGAGCATTGGAATCCAGGATGTGTAAAATGGAATTGGCGTTTCAATTAACCAAAGAGGTGTATAACAAGAAATCGCTATCCTGGAATTCCAAACTTAAGCATTATAAAACTGTGATCAAACCAGATGCTTTATATGCATCTGAAACTCTTACACTCAATAATAAGGGATTACTGGACAACCTGGAGAAGAAGGAAAGAAAGTTAATAAGGACGATATTGGGCCAAAACTTTAGAAATAATGAAGTAAAGTTGATTTCTAATAAAAACCTGAATCTCAAAATTGAGAGACTCTCAGATAGCATGAGGATAAGACGACTTAGTTTTTATGGCCATATTAGTAGGATGAACAGAACAGCAGTAGACTTACTAGGCGGATCTTTGCTTTCTTCAAAGATCGGAAAACGAAGAGTAATTGGTTCAGGCGGGTCCAGGAGGACTTAACTGAGCTGGCGATATCAGATGAGATGATTGACGATGTACTTAAACTGCGAAAACTTTTACATAATGAAACCTAAGGTTCCAAGAAAAACCAACATCTAAAAAAGGGGGCAGTCTCGATGAAAGAAGGAAGGCAGCCTCGGATAGAATGAAGCAGTATTGGATACAGCGAAAGGCAGCTAACGCACATCAAAGTAATTGATTTGGCGCACCCCAAAGTGGGTGATTCAGATGAGAAAAAAAATGATAATAATAATAATAATAATAATAATAATAATAATAATAATAATAATAATAATAGTAATAATAATAATAATAATAATAATAATAATAATAATAATAATAATAATAATAATAATAATAATAATAATAATAATAATAATAATAATAAAATAATAATAATAATAATAATAATAATAATAATAATAATTAATAATAATAATAATAATACACCTTATATTATTGTAGTAATATTTGTACATATTTGTATTGAAGATAGCAGACAAGATATAAAAATAGTATAACTTAATTATTCCCAAAATATACGAAACGAAATACTATTACACAACTACGTGAGTCTTATTGTATAAACAAATATATAGAACAAACAAAAACGAACTCTGATCATGTTGTATTGTTTGCATACTTTAACGCTGATTACAATGGTATGACGTAAAATGAAACAAAACAGTAATAAAGTTTTTAATATTTGAATTGTCCACCATTTTGAAACTCTCAAATAGATTTCAGTCAGTAATGAAAGCCTATAAACTTCAGTATTACTGAATTTTGTACCAAATTTGAATCAAATCGTACCAAAATTGCAAACGCAGAATGTTGACACTTACATAAATTTTAATGAACCCTCAAAAAGTACTTATTTAAAGGTGGATCTTGATCATACCATGAGGACTGCTACAGCTCATTTTTGAATTGAAATTAAAAGTAACTTTCAAAGTACTAAAAAGTAACATTAAAATATTCGTGATTACATTTTTACTTTGTCAAACAGAAACGCACACAGCGAACTTTATAAAAATATAAAATACATTGTTTTAAATTCACGTCTATAAGTTCTATTTCATGTAGTTTTTAGTAACCCTTAACTGGTATGGTGAAAAAAAGTCACACTTGTGGTATGGCTGGATCAACCTTGACCCTTAAACTTGAAAATAAAAATAAAAATTTTTTTGAATAAATTTTTTATATTTATTTTACATGTTATATTACAGTTTATATAGATAAACAGAAAAAAAGCATTGGAAAGATTAAATATTGTAGGCTACAAAAATACAATTTTTTAAAAAAAAGTTTGCGGAAATTTACAGTTACAAAAAACTATGTCTTATGTATTTACGTAAAACCAAAACTATTTTAAATATAGTTTTTCTCCTTTTTTGTGATACTAGGCATGTTGATTTTTGTGAAAACCTATAGAAGCACAATGTGTTTTACTGTACAAAAAAACTGACGGCTTAAAGTTTGTGAGTAGTCTAAAACATTGCCACCATCTTCCTCCTGAAGTATGTCACGAATATTATCACTATTCAGGGTATCACGATCATGGTTACGTCACAAATTTAGCGAAAAAACTAAAATAAAGTTAAGGTATGGTTGGGTCAACTGTGATCCGTAATGAAAATATTACTTGTAGCACTAACGGTTAGTGGTGGGGCAGAAAACACCAAACTGTTTAAAAAAACCGCTTTTCTATAAACGACAAACAAACTGATTTTTTAAACGGAAACAAGCAGTTGGATTTGGACTGGTTTATGATTTATTAAACAAGGAACGGCTTTCCGCACTACCACACCTTCTATTCGAACGTTGCCGCAAGCGCTAAAACTGTTTTCCTGCCAACTGCTTTTCTTCTACCTGCTTTTATGCTTTTTCCCTTTATCTCAAAGTTGCTTGTTGATTGTTACCTGTAGTGAAGTAAAAACTGTTTGGTCAATGTCAACGTTTATCTCTATATTGTTGCGAGTTGTAGTAACAACCTCTCACATTTTGTAAATGCAGAGCCTAATTTTATTTAAACATATTTTTTATATTTATTATCAATTATCAGTATTTTTTAATCAACTAAAAATATTCTAAATCGTTTGCATTTTGGTAAATATGCAAAGGACTATTTAATTTCTTAGTCAAAAAAAAGTGCTTCTATTAGAAATTCATTGCATTTTGTAAATATAAAACGGCTTACATAATTATTACGTTTTGATAATGTAATTTAATTATTATTACTCTTGTAAGGATTACTTTTATCCTTTCTAAATGCTTTATACCCCAAAACAGTTAAGGACATGGTGGCAGTGGGAATGAAAAACTAGTCTTAGAAAAGTGAACTTATGTGCTTTATGTTTCAGCTGCTAATACAACTTTGAGTTTCAGTTTTCTAAACCTGTTTTTTTTCCAACTGTTTTAAAAAGCAGCTTTTTTTCTCAACAAACAGTTTGTAAAAGTAGCAGAAACGCCCAACTCTACTTGTAAAAT
>JAJIZJ010000412.1:0-11990 GCA_022606455.1 Callitettix versicolor | reverse complement strand
ACTATAATTTATATTAATTATTGATCAAATCATCACTAGCAAGTTATATTATTATTATTAAAGTTATTATTATTTGTATACATAACATTCCTTTTTTCCTCTCTATAAGTATTGCATTGTTATAAATGAATATGTTGCATTAAAACTGAAAATCATTTTTTTCAAGAATATTTTGCATAATTTATTTCTTTTATAACATGTAATGAATTAAAGTAGATGATCTCGCAAACCTAATTGGGATTAAATTATCGTTATGAGTAAAGTTTTAATTGAAATTGAATTAATTTTTATTAATTAAAGACCAGTCAACACTATGAGCAATACTAGCTCGGTTATCGGTTTTTAATTCAAAGAGATTTAATGTTTATAGTGGACTGTGTACTATTTCTTGTTTATGTAATTTTTTTGCTTTAAATGTGTATGTGCGTGTGTGTGTGTGTGTGTGTGTCTGTTGTGTGTGTGTGTGTGTGTTGTGTGTGTCTGTTGTGTGTGTGTGTGTGTGTGTGTGTGTTGTGTGTGCGTGTGTGTGTGTGTCTGTTGTGTGTGTGTGTGGTGTGTGTGTGTGTGTGTGTGTGTGTGTGTGTGTATGTCTGTTGTGTGTGTGTGTGTGTGTGTGTGTGTGTGTGTGTGTGTTTGAGTGGTGAACAATTTAAATTTGCTAATGATGATTTAATTTCATATAAGTAATTTTTAATTTAAAATTATAATTATAAATAAAAAGGTAAAATAATAAAAGTTATAATTGCCACATACTAATCTTTTAAAAATAAAAGAATCATTAAGTTTAATTTTATTCATAGTTTTCTCTTCATTTCAAATGTAGTAATTTAAAAAAAAATAAAAAATAAACAACAAATATAATGATTGAAATAAATTATATTTATAATTTTTTTTAATCAAATATAGTTACAAAAAATTATAATTCGAAAAATAATAAATTTGAATACAAATATGAAATAATGGAAAAGTCATACTTATTGGACAATAATCTTTTGAAAGACACATAAACAAGACTTCACTTTTTTCACAGACATACATTTTAATACAATGTTTAACATTATTTCATTCATAGAATCTAAGTTTTAACATATATTAAGTTATATCAGAGATAACTTGAAGTATTTTATTTATTTGAAATATTCATATTTTTTCGTTAATCCCTCCCACCCACCTTGTAGAAATAACGTAACTAAGAAAATGACCACTTAATTAAAGATAGTTACTTACAATAAAACAATAATTGAAAATATATGCAAAATATAAAAAATATTAATTTATATTCACTCTAAGAATAGAATGTAAACATCTTTAGACAACCTTGACCACTATGATTTTTTCACATTCTGGTTTTCAACTTGAACCCATTGCTTGCCAAAGGTATCATATTTGTATAATATCCTTTTTCAATATTTTCTCCATGGTGAAAAATAGAATTTACAACTTTGAATTTTTTATTGTCTATTGTTACAACTGTCTTTGGAAATTCATTAATTTTAATAATATTTTCAAGTTTAAATGCTTGTCTGTCATTACTTGGAAAAACCTCAATTTTGACTATAAGAATGCTATTGATTAACTTGATTCCATATTTTCGTATCATTTTACATTTACATCCATTGGAACTACTACTGTTTACTGATGACCATGATTCTAGATTGTGTTCAAATATGTATTGCAATGTACAAGTATGTATATCGGTTGGTAATTTTAATGATAATATATAATTACATTCTGATTTTGACACAATTCTTTCATCGCATCCTGGACATCTCAAGATACTTTTTAAATCATGTTTAAGTATTTGCTGCAATAGAAATTTTCACGATCATATCATTGATCAATTCAGAAGCATCATATTGAAAAAGCAACGAATATTTTTTATCTACGAAAAGTTTCAATGTATTTTTGTTAATTTGTTTTTTTTTATAAGTATAAATCGAAACCTGTTTTTATAATGGAATCACCTTTGCTTTCTGAAAAAAACTCTTTTCATATTTTCACAAATAAATAAACTTTGCAAAGTAGCATTCAAATAAGAAGAATAATCATCTTCTTTCGTAAGACCAAAAACATTCCATTCAAAAGCCGCACCAATGCAAGCTTTTCTTTGGGCCTTTAGTAATAGTCCTTAATTTATCTAATACTTTTATTAAATAACTAGCTGTTATCCGTTGCAGATTCGCCTGCAATTATAACGTAGGTAATAAAATTTGTAGTCAATTTTCAAAATCAGAATAGGTTAATTTCAATTTAATACTTTTCTATATACAATATTACACGATTTATGGTTTTCAGCCAAGACATATAGATTTTTGCTGCTCGATACTCTAGAACAGGGTTCTGTTATATTTTAATAATATATTATTAAGACGTCACTGTTATACAGGGTGGGACAGGGAAGTATCCCTACTTTTGAGATGGCGTTGTGTGTAGTGAGGATGTGTTGGAGGAGTGGGGGTAAGCTCGAATGACGCTGTGGCCATGGAATTTTCCGTTAGTACCGCCGTCAGTTGTAGACATGGCTTGGTCGAATGAGCAACGCGCTTTTGCAGTCGAAACATATTTCTCTCAAAATAAGTCTATTGTTGCGGTGCAGCGTGCGCTGTGAACTCGTTATCGAATTCCTACCCGCAATGCTGTTCCTGACCGCAAATCCATTTTGTTGTGGATGGAGAACTTCCGTGCATGTGGTAGTGTAGTGCGAAAGAGAGTTGGGGCTCAGAGGACCGTCCGAACTCCAGAAAATATTGACCGTGTCAGAAGATCGATCTTGCAGTCTCCTAAGCACTCGCAAGCACGCATCCAGCCTGGCGTTGTCTAATCGTACTGTCCGTCGTATTCTCCATGAGGAACTACACTTCCATCCATACAAGATGGTAATCGTTCAAGAACTCACACAACGGGACTGGCAACAACGAATACAGGCATGTGAAACTTTCATTGCTGACTTGCCAAATGATGCACGTGTTTTGTTCAGTGACGAGGCGCACTTCCACATTTCTGGAGTTGTAAATAAGCAGAATATGCGTTATTGGAGTGGTGCAAACCCTAGGGTAGTTCACGAGAAGCCTCTACACAGTGATAAAGTGACGGTTTGGTGCAATCAGCAGTGAAGGCATAATTGGGCCTTATTTCTTCGAGGAG
The DNA here is from genome assembly GCA_022606455.1 of Callitettix versicolor. Lineage (NCBI taxonomy): Eukaryota > Metazoa > Arthropoda > Insecta > Hemiptera > Cercopidae > Callitettix > Callitettix versicolor. The sequence continues at coordinate 8,846 of JAJIZJ010000412.1, read as the reverse complement.
GACAATCGTTGTGTTACCATCAATTCTGAACGGTATGTAAACATGCTCCAACAATTTCTTGAACCACAATTGCAACAAAATAATTTGGGACTAGTGTGGTTTCAGCAGGATGGTGCCACAGCCCATACTGCTAAAAATTCGATGGCTGTTTTGAGGAAATGTTCCCGGGCGATTGATCTCCCGGTATGGTGACATTCCACGGCCCGCGCGCTCGCCGGATTTAACTCCATGTGATTACTTTTTATGGGGCTACCTCAAGAGTGAAGTGTTTAAACATCGACCCAGGACCCTAGAAGCCTTGAAGCATGCAATTCGCCTTGAAGTTGGCCGCGTTCCACAAGAAATGCTTCGCAGAGTTATGCGGAACTTTAGAACCAGGCTACAGCAGTGCATTGACAATGAGGGACATCACTTGCGTGATGTGTTCTTTAAAACAAAGTAAAATTATTATTACAATTAACTTCCATCTGTACCCTTTTGATGCCACAATAAAGTTTTGTTCAAACATTTTTGGTTATTCTTTAATTTACCTTTAAAATTAGGGATACTTCCCTGCCACACCCTGTACAATTAACACTTGTCACAAAACTAAATACTAAATAAATAAGTTGAACTGGGTAAGTAGTATGATGGTGTTTAAAATATTTAAACACTTATTATTCACACCTACCAATATATAATAAACATATAAAACATCACTGTTATACAACTAACACTTGAATACTAAATAATTAAGTTGAACTAGGTAAGTAGTATGATAGCATTTAAAATAATATAAACATTATTCACACCTACCAATATATAATAAACGTATAAAATGTGACCATTATATAATTAACACTTGAATACTAAATAATTAAGTTGGACTGGGTAAGTAGTATGATGGCCTTTAAAATAATTTAAAGATATATAATTCACACCTAGCAATACCAATTATAATAATAAATGTGTAAAACATCACTGTTGTACAGTTAACACATGCCACAAAACTAAATAGTAAATAATTATGTTGGACTGGGTAAATAGTATAATGGTGTTTTTTTTTAACGGGAATATGCCTATGTTTATCTCAGGTACTAAACCATGTTCATACTAAATTTCATCTCAATTGATCCAGTAGTTAAAGCGTGATTGAATAACAAACAAACAAACAAATAAATAAACCCACAAACTTTCAGAAATATAATATGATTAAGATAGTTTTTAAAGTGTGTAAAATAAATTATTACTTTCATAAGCATAGAAATGGCAAAATTAATATCAAGATAAGTATTGAGCGTTCAGAGGTTAAAAAAATTATTTTATTTGTACTACAGTGGGTAAAGTTTTATTATTAAAACTGTAGTGGATTAAAACACAATACAATATACTGCATTTAGCAACAACTCTACCGAAAAAATCCACTCAATGGCGCTGCCTGCAGTTCATAAAATTGTATTAAACTCTTAATTACGTGAAGAATGGACAAAATAATATGCGAAAAATGAGATGATGAAAATTTTTAGATGACAATTATCTTTTCTAGGTTGTAAAGTATTAAAATAAAGCTTGAAGCACGAACTTTCTAAAAATTTATTTATTTTCTGAAGACAATGCATAACCAAGTTTTAAAAGGCGAAATAAAAAAATCACCCTTCTGCTAAACTGGAATTTCAATTATAAGTAGTGTCCAGCGTCCACTGTAGTTCGTCATACTAGCCACAATGGCACAATTATTGTTTTCGTGATGAAAAGCACATTACCTACTTGCACACACTAGTCATTATAAGGTTATGTTTCTTTTGTTTCCATTTTTTTCTGATTTCCGTTGTATCCAGTTTTATATTTTGGATTATTAGTATTGGGCATATTTATTATATATAATAAATATATATATATATATATATATATATATATATATACATGTAATGTATATTAATATATAATGAAGTGTTTTAGTACAAAATTCACCAAAAAATGACATGAAACACAAAAGTGTATTTTTACCCAGGTTTTTACCTGACAACTATCTTAAGTTCGTCTTTTTCTAAAAAAGTTTATATTCTTTTTATGGTAAAACTGAGTTTTAAAAACTTTTTGTCAATTTGGATAATTTTTGCACCAAAATGCTTTATATGCCAAATATTAGTAATACAAAACATTAACATGCAAAAATAATGGGATAAAAATAATAATATATAAATAAAAGTGACAAACATTTCAAAATGATAACAGTGTCAAATAATATGTTTTTCATTGCAAAAATAATAAATTAAACGCATTGTATATGTATATATATATAAAATTAAATAATATTAAATTATTGAACGATTTTATAATATATAATTTTTTTTATTAATAATGAAAAGTATATATTTTTATTTTATTTTAAAGAAAGGCTTTAGAATCTCACTCGACGTGGTTGTTAGGTTTTTTCCGGCGAAAAACCGTTAAGGTTATTATCGCCGTTACGCAAAATAAAAGTATAAAAAAAAAACAACAACCAACTATAAAATAAATAAAACAAAAATTTAAATAACAGGTATAACTATATTACAATAACGAATACTTAAGAACTAAATAATAATGAATAAAATTTAATAACAATTCATAAAAGTATATAAATATAACAGAGGTAGTTATTTAGAGAAAATAAATAAAAAGGGACGTAAATTGTCCCTGAAAAAATATAAATAAAATGTAAGTACAATGTACAAAGCAAAATTAAAAATAAAAATAATAACAATAACAACAATAAGTTAAATTTTATTTAAAAGATTCAAGCGACACAAGAATGTTAGTACTCTGTCAATAGTCGTAGAATCATCTTTTAATATTTCCTCTAAATTGACACCTAGTCCACATAATTGGCGCATGTTCCTTAAACCATTACAATCTCGCAGAACATGTTCATTGGTAATGAGTGCTTGGCAAAACTGACAAAGGGGCGGGTCCCCGCCTCTCATCAAGGTGTTTAACTAGGTTGTAATAAAAACATCAATAAAACATTTAATAAAATACGTTTTATTAATAATGAAAAGAATATAAACTTTTTTTAAAAAAAACTTCAGACCTTACTCGACTTGGTTTTTGTTTAACTCAGTTGTCGGTTATATTACTAGTATTGCGTAAAAACTAAACTTTGTAATAAGGGTTACTGTAGTTGATATAAAGCTGCCATTGCTTTGTAAAAATGGATGTAAGGATGTAGTTCCGTAATAAATAGCTAAAAATCATAACATCATATATTTATTGTAATAAATTTTATTTTCCACGGATTAATATCTCTCCAGAAAATGACATAGCACATAATAAAACAAAAAATATTGTTAAAATCATTACTTCTGTAAGAGTTCCAAAAAGTCAAGAATACTTCTTCATTATTAATAACATAGTAAATGTACTATATATAGATGCGTAAATGTGTCAGTTAAGTTTTGCACCCAACAACTGTGTCAGTTGATCTAACAGTAGTCCTTATGTCTTTTTTTTAAAAAAAGAACATTTAATTAATTGTTTTCATGATGAAAAACATGTTATCTACTTTCGCGCGCTAACTTAGTCATTTTCAGGTTATGTATGTCACTTTTATTCTTCATTTTTTTAAAACTTCCTATTATTTCAATACATTTATATTTTGGTTTATTAATATCTGTCATATAATAAAGATTTTTGTGCTAAAATTACCGAAATTAACATGAGTCCCAAAAGTGCAGTTTTTACTGTTTAAAATCACTGATAAAACTGAGTTTTCAGGACATTTTTTTCAACTTTGGTAATTTTCGCACTAAACATTTTATGATATGCTTTTTTTTAATGTCTATACACTATGCCATTTATAGACTAATGAGGAAAAGGGATCAGTATTAACGGTAAGAGAAAAGCAGAGGGGAGTAAGTGCAGCTCAAACTAAGAACCTTTAGGTGCACAGTTGAGTGACACAGTAGATGCTTTAGCCACTTTGATAACCGAACCTCATTATATGATATTAATATATATAATTAATAATATTAATAATTCATATATATATGAATTATATATATATATATATATATATATATATATATATATATATATATACGTATGTAGACACTACTATTCTGACCTTATTTTTATGAAACCACTACAATCCTGACCCAGTCACGTACAATCCTGACCCGTGGACGACAATTCTGACCTGTAACTTGCAAGCTATATAATAGACTACGCATATGGCAATATAACAGTGGACCAACAATTCTGTCTTGTAAATCGTCCCTGTATCATATAACTTGTACATATATATATACGACATGTAACTCTTACAATATATTGATATACACGTTATAATGTGATAGTAAAACCTTATGCTCAAATATTTTTAAATCAATGTGTACAATTTTCTTAAATTAAAAAATAAATAAATAAAAATTAGAAAGTGCTATACGTCGAAAGGTATTCCCATTATTTTTAGATATACTAAACTTTTTCACAGTTTGTAAAAATGAATGCTAAAAATTATTTTTTCAGTATTGTCTATAACTATTTTTCACGTAAAAAAATTAATTTACACGTATGGGTATATTTAAGCTTTTTTTTCATTCTTTGGTATGTAGTGAATGCGGAAATGTTTTTCGTTCAGTGATCAATAAAATGTATTTTAGAAGTGAAAACTTGTTGGTGCGCCATTATACTACTTACCTAGTCCAACATATTTATTTATTAGACTATTTAGTTTTGTAGCATGTGTTAACTGTACAACAGTAACGTGTTATACGTTTATTATATATTGTTATACTTTTGTTATATATAGATGAATAACAAATATAAATTATTTTAAACACCATTATACTACTTAACCAGCCCAATTTAATTGTGTTCTTAATTATTATTTTGTTAATAATAATTAACAAGATTAAACTATAAAGTTTCGAAACCGCGGTAGCCTTTTATGAGGTGAGTTGATAGACCACTGACGGGAAGAATAGGTATATAATCCTAATCATTTGAATATGCAGTCCGGTGGCTATGTTACAATAATGAATATTATTTTTGTGGCAAGTGTTAAATGTATAACAGGGTTATTTATATGTTTATTATATATTGGTAGGTGTGCATAATAAATATTTAAATTATTTAAAACGCCATTATACTACTTACCCAGTCCAACATATTTATTTATTAGACTATTTAGGTTTGTAGCATGTGTTAACTGTACAACAGTAACGTTTTATACGTTTATTATATATTGGTATACTTTTATTATATATTGGTAAATAACAAATACCCTATTTAAATTATTTTAAACACCATTATACTACTTAACCAGTCCAATTTAATTATGTTCTTAATTAATATTTTGTGGCAAGTGTTAACTGTATAACAGGGTTTTTTACAAGTTTATTATATATTGGTAGGTGTGCATAATAAATATTTAAATTATTTAAAACACCATTATACTACTTACCTAATCCAACTTTAGTTTTGTGGCAAGTGTTATTTGTATAACAGGGATATTTTATACTTTTATTATACATTGGTAGGTGTGAATAATAAATATTTTAAAAGCCATTATAATAATGGCTTTATTACCCAGTCCAACGTAATTATTTAGTATTCAGATTTGTTACATGTGTTAACTGTACAACAGTGACGTTTTAATAATATTTTATACTTCTTAATATCTAATTCATATTATATTTCTGAAAGTTTGTGAGTTTGTTTGTTTGTTTGTTTGTTTGTTTGTTTGTTTGTTTGTTTGTTATTCAATCACGCTTTAACCACAGGACCAATTAAAGTGAAATTTGGTACGTATATGGTTTAAGTATCAGAGATACATATAGGCCCATTCCCGTTTTACAAAACGTCATTATACTACTTACCCTGCCCAAAATAATTATCAGTTTTTAGTTTTGTAACATCTGTTAACTGTAGTTATTTACTGGACATGTGATTTAGGTACCTGAGATAAAGATAGATTCAATCCTATTTTAAGAATCTTAATCTGTGTTTTATTTATTGCAAAATTATTGCTTTTAGTGTAACATTTTTAATATTTTAGTTGAAATTTTTTTCAAAACTGACTTTAATTTGTTACTTTGTGTTGAATTTTCAATATTAAATGTAAAAATCCCTACACATAGTGCCAATTGTAAGGTAGTATATATATTGTGTAATTACATTATGGTAAACATGCAGTGAAGCATATCCTTATTTTTCGATATTTTTGTTACTAAAATAAGCATTTTATGCCTTATTTAATACTAAAATAGTATTAAGTGCCAAAAAGCAAGAATACAAAATATGAATGCACGAGAAGTACGATAAAATCGAAAATAAAAGTGACCAACATAACCTCAAAATTGTTATCCGGCGAAAATCAGTAACGTGTTGTAAATCGGTAAAACAATAAAATACGTCTAACACGGGTTTTGGGTGATAAGAAACCAATTTTTAAAATAATACAGCATAAACAAACTGTCACGGTTGTTAGGCCTAACAAGGTGATGCGTGAAAAACCTTTATATTTTTTTAAAAATAGCCTACTATATATCCTGACACGGTTGTTGGGCCTATCACGGTGATACGTGAAAACCTTTATATATTTTTAAAGACTACTACATATCCCAACTGACACGTTTGTTGGGCCAATCATGGTGATGTGTGAAAAAACCTTTATTTTATTTTAGAAAACTACATAACCTAATTGACACGGTATTTAGGCCTAACACGGTGATGCGTGAAAAACCTTTATATTTTTTTAAAGAATACTACATATCCTAATTGATATGATTGTTAGGCCTAACACAGTGATGCGTGAAAAACTATATATTGTTTTAAAGAATACTACATAACATAACTGATACTGATGTTGAGCCTATCACGGTCATGTGTGAAGAAAACCTTTAATTTTTAAAGAATACTACATAACCTAATTGACACGGTTGTTAGGCCTAACACGGTGATGTGTGAAAACTTTTATATTTTTTTTTAAAGAATACTACATATCCTAACTGACACGGTTGTTGGGCCTATCACGGTAATGTGTGAAAAACTTTATTTTTTTAAATAGTACTGAAAACTTAACTGACACGGTTGTTAGGTCTAACATGGTAATGCGTGAAAATACTTTATATTTTTTTAAAAGAATACCCATAAGCTAACTAACATGGTTGTTATACCTAACACGGTGATCCATTAAAAACCTTTATTAATTTTTTTTTAAATAGTACTTATAACCTAATTGACACGGTTGTTGGGCCTAATAAGGTGACGCATGAAAAACCGTTATATTTTTTTAAAGAGTACTCCATAACTTAACTAACACGGTTGTTAGGCGTAACACAGTGATGCGTGAAAAACCTTTATATTTTTTAAAAGAATACCACATATCATAACTGACATGGTTGTTGGGCCTATCATGGCGATGTGAAAAACCGTTATTTTTTTAAAGAGTACTCCAAACCTTAACTGACACGGTTGTTAAGTCTAACATGGTGATGCGTGAAAAATGTTTATATTTTTTTAAAGAATACTCCATAAGTTAACTAACATGGTTGTTAGGCCTAACGCGGTGATGTATTAAAAACCTTTATTTATTTTTTAAAAAGAGTACTTCAGAACCTAACTGGCACGGTTGTTGGGCATAATACGGTGATGCAGGGAAAAAGCCTTATTTTTTTAAAGAGTACTCCATAACTTAACTAACACGGTGGTGTGTTAAAACCTTTATTTTAAAAAAAAGAAATACACCATAACCTAACTGACACGGTTGTTGGTCCTAACACGGTCATGCGTGATCTTTAATGTATATTACGATTGCGGGAAAAGCCGTGACGGGTAACAGGTAATCATATTATTTTTCTGAAAGTTTGTTTTTGTTTATTTGTTTGTTATTCAATCACACTTTAACTACTGGACCAATTGAGATTAAATTTGATATGAACACGGTTTAGGTACCTGAGATAAACACAATACTATTCCAGTTTAATTGAATAATAGTGACTTTTTAATAATACTGTATTTTATTAAAATATGACAGGACCATGTTTTAGAGTATCGAGTAGCAAAATGTATATTTCTTGGCCGAAACCATAAATCGTATAATATTGTAAATAGTATATTTACATTTACATTTAATTTATGTAACATATATTAAAATGAAATGACCTATTCTGATTTTGAAAATCGACTATAAATTTTATTGCCTATATTATAATTGCAGGCAAAGCCGCAACGGGTAACAGCTAGTAATATTATACATTTCAAAGTTTGTGGTGTATGTGTGTTTGTGTGTGTGTGTGTGTGTGTGTGTGTGTGTGTGTGTGTGTGTGTGTGTTTTGTTTGTTATTTAATCACGCATTAACTTCCAGACCAATTGAGATGAAATTTAAAATGAACATGGTTTAGGTTCCTGAGATGGACGTAGATATATTCCCGTTTTAAAAATCTGAATCCCTTTTATTATTTATTATAAAATTATTGTTTATAAGCTTACATTTGCAAATGGTTTTACTTGAAAATTTTAAAAATCCCTGTAATTTCAAACAACCTGACTTTTCAATTTAAAAACTGCAGTTTCCATTAAAGTTGGAATTTACAATGACAATAAGTCGCAGGGTTAGACGTTAAGAGTAGCAGGAATATATGAGGAACTCCGTGCTTCTCCCACAGTTAGTTATGTGTCGCCTGTTCTAGGGTGTCGAAAGCCAAAATCTATATGTCTTGGCCGAAACCATAAATCCTATAATGTTTTACGTAGAAATATATTAAATTGAAATACACTTTATTCTGATTTTTAAAAACTACTATAAATTTTATTACCTACTTATAATTGCGAAAGAAGGCGCAACGGGAACAGCTAGTTAAATCATAATAGTGAAAACGTA
>JAJIZJ010000832.1:0-11337 GCA_022606455.1 Callitettix versicolor | reverse complement strand
GAGACACTGTCACGTTCCTGATCTATATTATACGATATCGCATATGCGTTTCAACCCTGAAGTCAAACCTATCAAAAAAATAACAAACTAAATTAAAAAGTATGATCACATTGTTCCTAATGCTTGGCGAGTGGCAGGAGAGAGAAATCAATCTCCCCAGATAGCAATCTTGTTTCTGGCATTAACATTTACAATGTATGATTTGTGTAGTGGCTAATTGCATCCTGTCTTAGGTGAACTGTCTTTAGCATATTCTACGGTGTATTCAATGTTGTAGTGAGAGATTAAGAACAGATTGTGTTATGTTGGTTGCCTATATGATTCCTTTACTATATAGTATATTAAATTTGGCAATGATAATATAAGTTATTAATATTCATTATAAGTATATCAAAGTCTGATTAACGGAATTTGTATTGTAAATTAGTTTTTCTAACATTTTTTTGTAATTGAGACTAATAAGGTTTTTTTGGGGAGCTTATGAATTTCATCTGATTAAATAATAATTACATTAATTGTCAAAAATTTGCATTCTTTATTTATTCGAATTAATTTAAACGTTGTAGGCTAGCATAATACATATTTTTATTTTTTTATTATTATTTTTTTTTATTTTTAGGCGAAAAGCAAATTGAGGCTATTATCGCATCCCTAAGTGTAAGTGTGAGGTTAAAGCGTTAAAAATCGTAAGTGTAGTGTTGCAAGTGTCAGTGTGTGTTAGAACTGGTACCATGAGGGACGTCCAAATCCTCTCAATAAGTGCAGCTAGTCTGCACTTCTGCGGGGTATACGAATGGACTATTTAAATACATAAGAACAATAGAATACACGGTTTTGCAGGTGACGAGGCATGATTTTCCTCTGTTACAAACTTATCTAGGCAATTAACAATTATTTTTCAACATGTATCAAGTTTTAAAGCTGGTTTTGATGATGAATTTCGCGGGACGAGGGACACAGCGCGATAACCACTACACTACGGAAACAACGAAGACGTTTGCAGATTTAAGTGTATGGAATGAAGCTTAAATCTAATTTGTGTAGTTATATTAAAAGATCATTTGTTTTGTATTAAATTACTAAGATCAGCTGATAGACTACGAGGTTTGTCCAATAAATACGCGAACTAAGGTCATAAAAACTTTATTTTACAAAAAATTTCATCTATATTGATTTTGTCCCTTTCAAAATACTTCCATTCATTGCTATTCACTTATCCCATCTTCTTTTCCACACTTCAAAGCACCCTTGGAAGTCCTCGGAAGTCAGGCTTTTCAGTCTCCTCGTCGTTTCTTGTTTTATTGTGTCCACATCTTCCCAATGCTGTACCTCATCACATTTTTGCATTTAGGAATAGAAAACCACGATTCATCACCAGTGATAACCCTATTTGAGAATCCAACATCATTTTCCATGGAATTTTTCCAGTCAGTAACACATTCTCAACTTTTGATGCGGAGTCAGCAGTTTTGGCACGATTTTCGCACAAACCTTTCTTAAGCCCAAATGCTCGGTTAAGATTGTGTGCACTGTTGATTTTCTATAAATCAATTCAGTAAGATAATTTGAAATTTATGATACGAAAGTAAACCTAAAAAATCCAAACATGCTTTTGGGTTTCTTCATTTGCGCTTTTAAACCGTAAATTTGTTTTATTCAAAATTAAGTTCATTAACTGTATTTCTAAATGGGAAAATTATTTGCTCCATTTGTAATGAATTTGGCAGTTTGTTTTTCTATATTCTGGAACAGTATATGACAAAAAGTATTTCAATTACGTTCGTAAAACTCATGTTAAGAAATCATTAATTTTATAAATGCAGTGACGGAAAAAGGTAAAAACCAAACACTTTTAAAAACACTTTCCATCAATTTACAATATTTTGTGCTAAAAATTACTTTCATAGCGAATAATTTATATCAATATAATTGCCTGACCAAAGACTGGGAAACTTCTTCTCTCTCGAACACAACCTGTACTGACAAGGACGCTTATTCAGTTTAACATGAGGTCACTGGGGCAGGTCGTTGCCATGATCATCGGACACGGCCACATCCGGAACCATCTACATAAGGTGGAATTGTTACAAATCTCGCCTGAGTGTCGATTGTGCGGGGTGTTGAAACGACACCATTGATTGCTTGGTTTTGGATGAAAAAAAGGAGACTCTTGGATCTCAGCAACGAGATCAGGAGTTAAAGTAGGACAACTTACACAAGGTTCTGGAGCTCCTAAGGCGCTGGAGTCAGTTTAAGGTGAAGTGATAGGGGTACACAAAAGCTCTTAAGCTTAAAAGGAAAAAATAAATATTTTAGTAAAATAAATTGCAGAAACTTAACAACAACAAAATACCTAATTGGTATGGCATTTTTTAAAGAACAGTTAAAGAAAAGAAAATTTCATAAACAATAATTTGAGTAAACAAATGCTTATTGTTTTAAATCCAATACAAAAAGAAACACCCGCCCGCCCGGCTTAACTGGCAGTGATTTATTGTGCAGCGCAAAAGAAACATTCGCCCAAAGTTTGCTTTTGAAAATGAGTTTTTTGTGACAATGTGTAATTGGGAAAGTAACAGTAGAGTTAATTCCAAATAATTCTGCTCACTTGATAGAATATCGCATTTTAAAATTGACTGAGAGTTATCAATCCTTATGATAATAAGGCAAGTGAATGTAAATACACCGCCCTAGAGATCAAAGACAATTCAATTAATTATATCCCAGAAATAGATCAATATTTGGCCACATTTCCTAACAAGGAGACATTGAAAGTTATTAACCCAATAGAAACCACCACCTGCACATCAAGGAATATTTTTAATAAAGCTCAACAATAATACTGTTCTTTACAATAATAAGAAACTTTACACTCTTCCACAACAACTGGTGGACACCCTAAGTTTTTTGAAGCTCTGACCTTAACTTGCAGTTAGACCAAAGACCAGAGTTTTCAGTAAATATAAAGAAGCTAGAACTCGACAGGATCAACCTAGATACTGTCTCCAGAATTGATCAGAATTAACCCTTTACACAGCACATCAGTGTTTGGACCATTGCCTTATACGGAGTCGTGATTGAGGACTACTATACTTGGCGTCTAAGAAGCTAATTGGGAAAACTTCGATGGAAGTTGCGGCTCAACCACCCCGGAAGTTTTGCCTAGGGATGGAGGAGTTATATAGACAATTATTGTAGACTTTGCTAGATTTAGTGTTAGACTTTACTATATTTAATGTTGACAATTTAGCTTTTATCATAGTAAGCAGTTTCATTGTATCTAGAAAAGAAAGAGCAGAAGCTCAGTGTTAATCGAGGTTTCACTCAGTTCGCATCTCAGTGCATATGAGACGAACTTGAATGATTATAATAAGTTTTAAGTGCATATTAAAATTTTATTGTAATTAATAAAAGTTGTTTTTTTAAAAGCGACATCCTCGAAACTATACTATAAGTTATATATATATATATATATATATATATATATATATATATATATATATATATATATATATATAGTTTTCTACCTCCCATGATTGTGGTCCTAGCGAGTATCATTTTACCTGTTATTGTGGTCCACGAGGACTACAAATCTGGACCACATTAGGGGTGTCAAAACACTGTCATTTGTGGTCCCATGACGTTGCAGGAGTTTTCGCGGTATTTAGCTCCTTATTTCCGGCGTTGCCAGTTTGCCTGTGTTATCTTTCATTAGGTCACTACTTCTCTGTATAGTAGCCTATGAAGACAAGCAGTGCTGATCAGACTGTGATTTTGAAGTTACCATGTACAAGAGAGTGAATTCAATTTTCCAGTTGATACCAGGTAAGTTTGAAATTTAACTATTCTTATGTTTTAATCAAATACGAAATAATTTTGATTCGCTTAAATATTTACTATTAACTATGATATTATTGTCATGCAAGTAGTTACTAATTATTTATCCTTAATGTAATTCACGTTTTTAATGGTTATCTGGTTTTTCACCACATTATTGACAGTTTTAAAATATTTTAGGTATATTATGTAGTGTACTTGTGTAATTTTTAACATGGACAAAATTAAAACTAATGTACACACGTACAGTAATCGGTCATTTCCGCTAGAACCACGTTTATATTTAGAGTAAGCCTCAAATAATATATACAATATTTTTTTTTATATTTTTGATCCTCCAAATCCAAATAGTCTATTTTTGAATAAAATTCCTATTTTTTGACCTCAAGGTCCTCCTTTTAAGATTGTTCATAAAAAGCACAAAAATGTAGGCCTATATTTTTCTTTCAAACAATCAAGTTTATTTTATTGTATACTTGGTTACAAAATATATTTTTATAAATAAATTATAAAAATAAATTTTATAGTAATGAATTAATTTAATTCAATTTCAAATTTAAATTGAATGCAATTTAATTTTATTTTATTGTAGTGAATTAATGTGATTTAAAATGAATACCATCATGTTTTAGCATTTTAGCGCTTTTGAAACTACAGGTGTTTGCTTAGTCCCCAAGTATTTCGAATAAGTTACAAGTATATGTCATGTAGGCCTAAAGGTAAAATTACAAAGTTCAGTTGGTAACAAGACAATTAAAATTATTAAGCTAGCCTTGATAAAAGTAAAAAATGGCTAACTTAATCTACAAATTTCCTAACAACTGGTAGAACTGAATGTAGGTCATACAATCTGGTAAAACATGGTTCTACAAGTGTTTGAAAATACTTTAAAAGATCAAACTGGCTCAAAACGATTGCAGGGATGGTAATTAATTAAACTTGTTTTAATTAATGTTTTATTTAATCGTTTAGAGGTATTTGTGTATTATAGTAAACCAAACACTCCTTCAGTATTTTACAAGTCAATGGTTTCTACAGTTTCATTCTTAGTAGTAATACAGTAATCAACTTAGCTAACAATAAAACTCACTTCCTTATTTTTTCATAAAACTTATTACCGAAGACTTGTAATATTAGAAATGACAGTTGATTGAAAAAGTCGTACGTCGTCGTTTGTAGACACATCACGCCGAGTCATACTAAATAAATACGATGCACGCCAACGTTTTTCGTTATACGCAGCTTATAAAATATCTTGTAAAGAATTTGTAGCATACATTTCTATACACTTTTACAGTTTTAAAAATGTCGCTACATAAGTTATTTAAAAGTTATTAACAAATTATTATTTAAATTGTTACACAAAAATGTGCAGTTTGAAGCTAATTGAAAATTCAGTTTTACCCAATTGTATAGCCCGCATTCAGTACAAATACAATTATTTATTACATTTATTTTTATTTCATTAATTCAAACAAGTTTTTAACTAGCCCAGTTCATTCAAAATTGGTATAGAATCTGAATGTTCTAAACATTCAATAGATTAAATGAAAATATAGCCTAAACAATACCCAAAATAATAAAAGTAAAATTGATATGGCCTGATATTCATATATCTGTAAAAAATCTTTTCTAAGTAGTTTTAAATTTTATCATTTCTGTTAAATTTATTCCTTTATTTTTTAATCATTTCACGAGAGTAATTACATTCCTGATCTAGTTTTTTTTTAGAAAACTGCCTAAAACGTAACTTTAAACGGATAGCAACGTAGGATTTTACAGATATGAATATGTTTTAAGGTTAACTATTAAGAAAAAATCAGAGTTTTTTTATAAGTTTCTGTAGCAATATTTTGTTTGACTATTAAAAAGTAAGAAAAGTCTGATTTTTTTGTATGCCAGCAATTAACTGTTAAGACCATTGTTACCGAATCACATTGTTTCATTCTTTGTGTATATAGGAGTTTTATTTCTTGTTTTAAAAATATAATATTGGTTGTAACATATCAAATTATTATTAAAAAACCAAGACGCACATATTGTATTTATTGGCCTCGCTTTAATTTCGCGATGCTTGTGTGTTTGCGAGTGGTTACACATTAGGCCTACTATGACATAAATATACCTAAGGACAAAAATTATAATTTTAAGAAAATGATCGGTCATAATAACAATAATGATATTATCCATTTGTTATAATTAGAATCTATTACTAATGAGTGATTAGTCAATGTAGGCCGTTACACGGATATCACTGACATGTTTCGGCACACGTATCGTATGTGTTTGTGTACGTATGAATGCCAGTATGTGATTGATGCAGCAACTTTCCTACTTCCTGCGATTCTGCGAAGCCGCACAACGCGATAGTAGCTGGCTTCAGCATTTCTTAAAGTGTAATGGCTTTAGGTTGCGTTTGTGCCGATAAGGGCATTCGAAATGCTCTAAATAAGCACAGCTCGGACTCTTGATATCAATAAATACTTTGTTAAGCAAACAAGTTTTAGGAAGTGGATCAACTTAAAATGAGTGCTACATGTTCTCAAACTCTTCAGTTAAGTTCCGAGACAAAAACAACTGCTCCACCTGTTACTAACATTAGAAAAGAACCGATTCCACCGCCGATTATGGTTGATAATGTTGGAACATATGAGGATTTTTACAATTTATTACACCGTAATATTCCAGAAAATTTATTTAAAATTAAAATCATTAGTAATACGATAGCAAAATTAACTGTGCTGACTCCGAAAACTACAGAAAATAATTAAAGCGCTGAAAGAAGCAAAGTTTACTTTTCACACATATGAAAATAAACAATCCAGACCCATTAGAGTTATGGCAAAGAATCTGCATCATACATGCACGCCTGATAGCATCAGAGATTTCTTATTACAACATGATTATAAGATTATTACGGCAGTCAATAAACTGTCGTGGCAAAATAAAACACCATTGAACATGTTTATGTTAACCTTCGAAAACGGTGAAAATATTGATAAAATTTACAAAATAGATAACATCCTTGGATGTAAAGTGGAGATACAACCAATTAAAGGATCAAATCTTATACCACAGTGTAAAAGATGTCAAATGTTTGACATACTCAAAGGTTCTGCTCAAAAGAACCTAGATGCGTAAAATGTGCTGGTAAACATATAACCAGAGAATGCCTAAAGGTCGACAAACAAAATCCAAAATGTGTAAACTGCGGTGAAGGACACCCAGCTAATTATAGAGGATGTCGATAACCAATAGCTAAAGAACTACAAAAAATCAAGAATATAAATGTAGGTAAAAATAAGCCAACTAGAAATATATTTATGAAAGATACACCAGTTCAACATAGGAAAGAAACCAACAGTAGTAATAATAATAAAACAACATATGCCTCGGTTGTTGCTTTGGATCGGAATCATCAGAAATCACAGAATAGTGAGAATAATGATTGTATACAGTCTTTACAACTCATTCTTGCTAAAATATCAAACCTTGAAGATGCATTTATAGAGATGAAGGAACGTATACAGAAAATAGAGAGTGGAATTAAGAAACCACCTTCAAAATATAAAATTTAATAACAATGGTAAATGTTTTAAAATCATGGTTTGAAATGCAAATGGATTGCTTAATCACCAACAAGAGCTTCAGGTAATCCTAGATATAAATAAAATTGATCTGTGTCTGATTTCAGAAACACATTTCACAAGGCAATCCTTCATCAAATTTAAAGGCTATAAAGTGTATCATACAATTCATCCTGATAATACAGCGAGGGATGGAAGCGCGGTAATAGTTAAAGATAATATCGAGCATAATGAGGAATCTAAAATTGAAGCGCAAGATATTCAAGCAACATTAGTGAGTGTAAGGACTAATAACTATAACATTACTGTGGTTGGACTGTATAGCCCACCAAAGCACAATATAAAAGCCGAAAGGTATCTTGAACTGTTCAGAACATCAGTATATACAGTGTATACAGTATTTTCATATTAGGGTTTAGCATTTTTTTAGTTGAAAACGTTATTATTAGTCTTTATCATAAAAAAAATTAAAAATATTTAATTATTTTAGAAAATTAGACTTTTTTGTGCTTATAATGAATATTAATAACTTATATCAAAGTACCAAATTTATGTAATACACAATACAATAAAAAAAATTACGTAGACTTCAAATTAGGCAATGTTTATATATATGTTAGCACTTTTCAGGTATCTATAATTTAAAAATCGAGAATTTTATAACATTAAAGTGTAACCCATGACGAAGTGATAAGAATTTTTTTTTCTTCGAAATCGGTTATGACAAATAATGGAACTATGACGAATAAAATGAATGATCGTTGATGACAATTGGTTTTTTTCTGACACATTTTGCAATTTAACAATTTCTGACATTTTTTTGACTCTCTAAATAAAATGAATAGAATGACTCGTTTGTAAAAATTAATTCAGCAGTAGACATGTCAATAATGAGGGAACATGGTTAGAAGTGTTATTTTCAGATCGTTTCTTTCTTTTGACTCCACTGATATTGAAAACAAAATTTTACTATTTCGTCACACTATTTACATTTTAATGTTTTATTCTCGTTTTTCAGTTATGGACACCTTTAAACACATTTGGCGGATGAGACACTGTCACGTTCCTTGATCTATAATATAAGAGGATCCATATTATATTATCTCGTATGTGCGGCTCAACCGAAGTCTAAAATTACACACGTTAAGTTGAAACTTACGATATCAGTATTTCTTCCTTTGATAGTACAAGTACAAATATATTCTATGGTGTATTTAATATTGTAGTGGATCTTAAGAACAGTTTGTGTTATGTTGGTTGCCTATTTTGATGACTACATAATTCCTTTTATTCTATAGTATATTAAATAAATTGGCCTGATAATTTAAGTTATAAATATTCATTATAAGTATATCAAAGTCTGAAAACGATTTTGTAAAGTAAATTAATTTTTCTTACTTTTTTTTAATTGAGACTAATAAGGTTTTTTGGGAGCTTATGAATTTCATCTGATTAAATAATGATTACATTAACTGTCAAGAAGTTGCATCTCGTTATTTATTCGAGTTAATTTAAACGTTACAGGCTAGCATATTATATTATAATAAATTTAATAGCTTTTTTCTTTTATTTCTTATTTTATTTTGTTATGTGGTTATTTTAAGGCGAAAAGCACATTGACTTCTAATCCTCAAAACACTTCAAAATCGATCTTTGAGATAGCTTTTAGTTCTTTCATCGATACGCTTTAATGTCATCTACGGCTGTAAAACGACGGCCCTTTAAGGTTCTTCTTTATTTTAGGAAATAGGAAAAAGTCACACGGAGCCATGTCTGGCGAATATGGAGGCTGGGACATCATTACAGTACTGTTTTTGGCCAAAAATTCACGAACAAGCAATGAAATGTGAGCTGGTGCATTATCGTGGTGCAAAAGCCATGAATGGTTTTTCCTCGAATCCAAGGCGTTTTTTCGATTGCTTCACGCAAACGGCGTTGAATTTGTAGGTAGTATTTCTAATTGACCGTTTCACCTGGTGGCAGGAATTCATGATGCACTATTCCATTAATATCGAAGAACACAATGAGCATAACCTTTCACGTTCGTCCGCACTTGTCGCGTTTTTTCGGCCTTTCGAGTCAGAGTGCCTCCGCTGGTTTGATTGAGCCTTAGTTTCGACGTCATATCCCTAAACCTATGTTTCGTCACCTGTTATAATACGTTTCAGTAATTCTTCATGGTCTATGACTTTATTTAGTGACTCCTGAAAACATCCATTCGCCGCTGTTTTTGTTCAACATTCAACAGTTTTGAAACGAATATTTTGCCACGCGTTTCATACACAAAACATTGGAAAGAATGTTATTACATGATACAATCTTTATGCCAACATCATCAGCGACTCTCTCTAATTGTAATTACGGGATTGTTCATAACCATTTTTCATTTTTTCACATTTTCATCGCTTCTTGAAGTCGAAAATTTGATACAAATTCTTGATACATATCGTTTAACAAACAAAATCGCTGAGCTCATAAAAATACGTCTACCGTTAGTGGGTGTCACAGAAAAGTCAACAATGAAAACAGCTGAAAGTTTTATCATATTTCAAAGCATATATACCAACATAATTAAAAAATGTTTTGACAATCTGACTCTCAAGCCCGCGAATAGAGTTTTTTTAGCTTATTTTTGTAGCTTATTTTCAGTGTAAATTTAAAATTAATTAACAATTATTTATACATATTTGATTTAAACTCAGTATGGAAGTTTTGTTTTTCCGGTAAATTTGTTCAAATCATTCAAAATTTGTTCAATAATGGCACAATATATATCTTCAGAAAATAATCTTGTTTAGTCTGATTTGACTATTATAGTTAACGTTAAAATTAGCATTAATTAGAATTTTAGTTTTACATATTCTATTTCAATACAACTTAAAGTTTAAAATGCAAACGTAAGCAGCTTAAAATGTTGATTATGATTATGAAATTAGATTAAAAGAGCGTGACTTTTTTTTAGAAAATGTCTTTCTTTACGTCAGCAAGACAGCTTCTAGTCGCGGTTATTAAAAAGTTATTTAAGGAATGGGGATTTAATTTTCTTCGATTCATTTTAAAAACAGGTCAAGTGACTGGAAACACGTAAAATTAACGAAAGCTCTTAAAGCAAACCACTCCGTCTGTTACAGTAATCACATGAAATATAAAAGTAGCTGCTTCAAGTAATGGAAAAGTTTTATTTTCTTCGCGCATTTTGTTGGCCGTTTCACCCCTCTTCATTTTTGTTATCAATTTATTTTTTCATTACTTTTAATTTTGGTCACGAAACCTTGCTCGATGTTACTGTGGTTCCTCGTCGATCCCATTTTGTTTCATAATAGAATACTGGTAAATTAAAAGCTACTTTTATTTTCGCTCCCTAAGTATAAAACATGACATACGTGATCATAAAAACGATAGTAAATTTTTCAATGCTCATCTGATTTAGGTTTTTAAGATTAAATTCTTGTAAACATTGCTGCACATATTAATATGCTGAAAAATTGTTCAAAAGTTCCGTTAAAAATCTTAATACACATGAAAAGACTTACACGGACAATGAAATAATATTGATTTTTTTTAACCTTTGTTTTTTAATGTTTTAAATGTTATTTTAAGTCTGCGCATATTTTTGTGTTGAAATTTAATCATATATAGTATTTACACTTATGTTTGTATTAAGTCACCAAATGATCTTAAGATGGTCCTCACTTTATTCAATTTTCCACAAAAATTCTGCTATTGGAACAAAAAATAAAAATCATTTATCAATTATCATGTTTTCTCTTGTTTTAATTTTAGTTATGATAATGCCTGGAAAACAGGGCAAATTAATACATTAGTTAGTTTTTAACAACAACAGGTTGAAATTTATTATAACCTATTAGTTAATCTAGAAAATTAATATAAAAGAGTTGATCTTTTAATATAA
>JAJIZJ010000345.1:0-13800 GCA_022606455.1 Callitettix versicolor | reverse complement strand
TACACTGCATATTTACCAATTTTTTTTTCATATAATGTAATCACACAAATATATATACTACATTACAATTAAAGTATCCTAATAAAATTGTGTAATATAGTCTACACTCTGGGTCGAAAACATTGAAAAGTCTTAAATGAGAAACACCAGATTGTGATTATTTGATCTAATGAAACTTAAAATAACAAAACTATAAACAATAAAGCAAACCAGACTTTCACAAATAGAAAACACTTACAATTATAGTAATTTTTAACGTATCGTAATCTGTACTCTGTTTTACATTTAATATTGAAAATTCAACACAAAGCAATAAATTAGAGTCAGTTTTGAAAAAATTTCAACTAAAATAATTGAAAATGTAACATTAAAAGCAAACATTTTGCAGTAAATATAACACGGATTAAGATTCTTAAAATGGGATTAGATCTATGTTCATCTCAGGTGCCTAAATCTCAGGTCCAGTAACAATTAAACATAACTACGGTTAACACATACCACAAAACTAAATACTAATAATTATGTTGGGCTGGGTAAGTACTATAATGACTTTTTTTAAATGCAAATAGGCCTTTGTTTATCTCAGATACTTAAACCATATTCGTACCAAATTTCAACTCAATTGGTCCAATGGTTAAAGCGTGATTGAATAACAAACAAACACACAAACTTTCTGAAATATAATATGAACTAGTTGTTACCCGTTGCGGCTTTGCCTGCAATTATAATGTAAGCAATAAAATTTATAGTCAATTTTCAAAATCTGAATAGGTCATTTCATTTTAATATATTGCTATATACAATATTATATGATTTATGGTTTTCGGCCAAGACATATAAATTTTTGCTACTCGATACGCTAAAACAGGATCATGTCATATTTTAATAAAATACAGTATTATTAAAAAGTCATTATTATATAATTAAACTGGAAATAGTATTGTGTTTATCTCAGATACCTAAAACGTGTTCACACCAAATGTAATCTCATTTGGTCCAGTAGTTAAAGTGTGATTGAATAACAAACAAATTAACAAAAATAAACTTTCAGAAATATAATATGATTAGCTGTTACCCGTCACGGCTTTGCCTGCAATCATAATATACATTAAAGATCATGCATTACCGTGTTAGGACCAACAACCGTGTTAGTTAAGTTTTGGAGTACTCTTTAAAAAAATTAAGGTTTTTTTTCCTGCATCACTGTTTAACCCAACAACCGTGTCAGTTAGGTTTGGAGTACTCTTTTAAAAAATTAATAAAGGTTTTTAATGCTTCACCGTGTTAGGCCTAACAACCATATTAGTTTGCTAATGAAGTATTCTGTAAAAATATAAACATTTTTCACGCATCACTATGTTAGGCCTAACAACCGTGTCAGGATATGTAGCCTAGTATTTTTAAAAAAATATAAAGGTTTTTGACGCATCACCGTGATAGGTCCAACAACCGTGTCAGGATACGTAGTACTCTTTAAAAAAATATAAAGGTTTTTTCACGCATCACCGTGTTAGTTGGTTATGGAGTACTTTAAAAAAATATAAAGTTTTTTCCATGCATAACCGTATTAGAACCAACAACCGTGTCAGTTAGGTTATGGAGTACTCTTTGAAAAAATAAATTAAGGTTCTTTTAATGCATCACCGTGTTAGGCCTAACAACTATGTTAGTTAGCTTATGGAGTATTCTTTAAAAAATATAAAGATTTATTACGCATCACTATGTTAGGCCTGACAACCGTAAATGTCAGTTATGGTTTGGATACTTTAAAAAATAAAGGTTTTTTTTCACACATCACAATCATAGGCCCAACAATCATATCAGTTTGAATATGTATTATTGTTTAAAAAAAATTTAAAAGTTTTTTTACACATCACCGTGTTAGGCCTAATAACCGTGTCAGTTAATATACTTAGTATTCTTTTTAAAAATGTAAAGGTTTTTTCACACATCACTGTGATAGGCCTAACAACCGTGTCAGTTAGGATATGCAGTATTCTTTAAAAAATATAAAGGTTTTTACGCATCACCGTGTTTGGCCTAACAACCGTGACAGTTAGGATATGTAGCCAAATAATCTTTAAAAAAAATATAAAGGTGTTTTCACGCATCACCGTTTTAGGCCTAACAACCGTGTCACTTAGGTTATGCACTATTCTTTTAAAAAATGGGTTTCCTATCATCCAAACCCGTGTTGGACGTATTTTTATTGTTTTACTGATCTGTAGCTCAGTAAAACAATAAAATACGTCTAAAATCAGTACAACACGGTACTGATTTTCGCCGGTAACAATTTTGAGGTTATGTTGGTCACTTTTATTTTCGATTTGTATCGTACTTCTCCTGCTTTCATATTTTGGATTTTTGCTTTTGGGCACATAATAAAGCATTTTAGTAAGAAAATATCGAAAACGCCAATAGATGCTGCACTGCATATTTACCATTTTTTCATATAATGTAATTACACAAATATATATACTACCTTACAATTAAAGTATCCTAATAAAATTGTATATAATATATATATTCTGCACTCTGTTTTACAAACATTGAATAGTCTTAAATGAAAAATACCAGATTGTGATTATTAGATGAAAATGTAACATTAAAAACAATAATTTTGCAATAAATAAAACATAGATTAAAATTTGTAAAATGGGATTAGATCTATGTCCATCTCAGGTGCCTAAATCTCATGTTCAGTAAACAGTAATTAAACCTAACTATAGTTAATAGATGTTACAAAACTAAAAACTGATAATTATTTTGGGCTGGGTAAGTAGTATAATGACGTTTTGTAAAACGGGAATAGGCCTATATTTATCTCTGATACTTAAACCATATACGTACCAAATTTCATCTCAATTGATCCAGTGGTTAAAGCGTGATTGAATAACAAACAAACAAACACACAAACTTTCAGAAATATAATATGAATTAGATTAGATTAAGGTTAAGATAAGTTTAAGATTGCCATTACGAATCTGACATCGGTCAGGGTTTATTTTCGTATTATCAATGTAATTTGTTAAGTTTAAATTACGGAAAATATATTTAGATGCAGCGCACGACTACCTTTAAATTGTTAATCGAAAATCAAATTTTTCTACATGATACATCGTGCAATGTTCAAATTACCTCGAACGTTTGTCAGGGATATAGGCCCTACTGCACTGATAACATATTAAAAGATGTGCACTATTGTATAAACGTAACATATGAATTCATAATTTATTAACTAAACACTGAAAATATTGTCAATCATCCATTCTGATACCTTCTTTTCATTTTCTTAATTCAATTATATTTCAGATTTTCATTTCGCTTAGGCTAACTACGACAGATATACAATTTATTTTTGTACTTTGAATTTTTGTCGGGTTTTTTATTTTTTTATAGCCCTTAATTTTTGTACATACCACACGAGAACGTTTATACCTGGGATACGTTCAGAGGCGATAAAAATATGACCGTATTCCAAACAATTAAATGTTAGCCAATTAGTTACCGGCAAAACGTGTTCATTTTATCGCCCTTCCATGTAAATAGTTTACGACTTGCAATAAAATAAATTTAATTAGTGAACGTTAGTCGAGCTAAATATTGTGACAGCTCAGTGTTTGAATTTTGTAAATCGATTACGTCGAGTATTTTTGTAAACTGAATAATCTCTCGACTGTAGCTGTCTCGCTGATGTAATTTTAACGAATTTCAATAAATTTATAAAACATGTTAGTCTAATAATAGGAAATTTTCGAATTTTAGAAAAGCAACAAAAAAATCTAAATATTGGTTTAAAAAAATACAATTTCTAACTGTACGTGAAGCCTTCATAAATGAGCACTAAAGGTTTAAGCTCAAAGTTTTTTTTTTTTTTTTGTATGTATTTGTTGTTACAAATAAAATTACAAATAACAAACAAAACAAATTAATCATCTTGACCAATCCCAATAAGATCGACTAAAGATTTATCTCTCTTTTAAATCACATTTGTAGGGTTGACACTAGTATCTAGTCCCTTCACTTTTAAACACCGGATCTCTATAGCATCAAATCATGAGGTTTGATTCTCTTGAGGCGGCGTATCTCGTTATTAAATGTGCCAGTCATGTCCTTCATGTCCTGATTAGCATGAACTAGGAGACGTTGTTTATGCCTCAAAGCCACCTTCCTCACTTCCTCTTTTACTGAATTCACTTTTAAATCCCGGTGTAAATCGCTATTACGAATATACCATGGAGCTTGAACTAATCCTCGAAGGACTTTATTTGAAACTTCTGAATAACCATCATGTTAGTTTCTTTCGTACAGCCCCAGATTTGGATGCCATAGGTCCATACAGGCTTCAGCACCTGCTTGTAAATTAATAGCTTGTTATGAATGGACAACTCAGAGTTTCGTCCAAGCAACCATTAAAGTTGCCTGTATTTTATATTGAGTTCTTCTTTCTTTTTCTTTACATGCTCCTTCCACTTCAGCTTTGTATCAAGTGTCATGCCAAGATACTTGGCTGTATTCCCATGAGACAATGTTTTGGCGTTTATTGTCAAGGGTATTGGTACTAACTTTTATTTGTAAAATGAATATAGGTAGATTTTCCTTCATTTATTTTAATGCGCCAACATTTAGTCCATTCAATTACTTTGTCTACAGCTCTCTGCAGTTTGGTAGTAGCAACGACCGCATCTTTTCCAACAGCCAAAATAGCGGTATCGTCGGCAAAGGTAGCAATGGTGGTATTATTTTCCTGAGGTATATCACGGGTAAACAAGCTCAAAGTGTAAACATAAAATTGAAATGTCTGTTAAAATATTTTTCATTTCCTACTATTAGTTCACACTATCCCTATATACGAGGTGTGTTCAGCAAGTAACGAGAATTTTTATTTCTTGTGCTTGGAGAGTCCGATTGTCAAACATTATTTTATTATGTTGGTATACATGCCCTTGAAGTATGATTAAACTTTCAGCTGTTTTCATTGTTGACTTTGTCTGTGACAGGCACTAAGGTTAGACGTGTTTTTATGAGCTCGGCGATTTTCTTTGTTAAAAGAAATGGATCAAAGAATTTGTATCAAAGTTTGTGTACCAAAGTGTGTGAAATGTTAATAAAGGCCTATGGTGAGTCTGCTATGAGTAAAGCAAGAGTTTACGAGTGGTATAACCGTTTCCAAAAAGGCCGTGAAGATGACGAACGACCTGGACGTCCCAGCACATCAACAACCGATGAAAACGTAGGAAAACTCAAAGAAATGGTTATGAATAATCGCCGAATTACAATTAGAGAGGTCGCCGATGATGTTGGCATAACGATTGATAATGTCATGACATTGTTTCCAATGTTTTTGTATGAAAGGCGTGGCAGCAAAATTCGTTCCAAAATTGTTGAATTTTGAACAAAAACAGCGGCGAATGGAAGTTGCTCAGGAGTCACTAAACGAAGTCAACGACGATGCAGAATTACTGAAACGTATTTTAACAGATGACGAAATATTGGTTTACGGATATGACGTCGAAACTAAGGCTCAATTGTCCCAGTGGAGGCATTCTGGCTCACCAAGACCGAAAAAGGCTCGACAAGTGCTGTCGAACGTGAAGGTTATGCCCACTGTGTTCTTCGATATTAATGGCACAGTGCATCATGAATTCCTGCCACCAGGTGAAACAGTCAATAAAGAGTACTACCTACAAGTTCAACGCCGTTTGCGTGAAGCAATCCGAAAAACGCCCGGATCTGTGGAAAAACAGTTCATGGTTTTGCGCCACGATAATGTACCAGCTTACACTTCATTGCTTGTTCGTGCATTTTTGGCCAAAAACAGTACTGTAACGATGCCCCAGCCTCCATATTTGCCACACATGGCTGCGTGTGACTTTTTCCTATTTCGAAAAATAAAGAGAACCTTAAAGGGCCGTCGTTTTACAGCCGTAGATGACATTAAAAGCGCATCGCTGAAAGAACTAAAGGCTTCAAAGATCGAGTTTGAGGAGTGTTTCGAAGATTGGAAGAAGCGCTGGCACAATGTGTAATCTCCAATTTGGAATATTTTGAAGGCGACAACATCAATGTAGAAGAATAAGTAAATATTTTGTTTACAAAATTAAAATTTTTGTTACTTTCTAAACACACCTCGTATATTTATATATTTATTTATACGTATATCTTCTTCAAATTTTCAATCGTTAATAAAATACTTTCTATTCCTCCTCTTAAGTTCAAATAAATTAGTTTAAACTTTTAGTAGATGACACTTGGTGTTAATACAGCTTTTTGTTAAATATTAATATCGCATATTTGTACAGACTATACGATAGGATTTCTTCAGGTAATTCCTACTATGATTCATCCACTCGTGTTCAAAAACATTTTTTTAACCTTGTAGTGAATGACACTTATGTTAAAACAGTTTTTTGTCAAATATTAATATCGCATATTTGTACAGACTATACGATAGGATTTCCTCAGGTAATTCCTACTATGATTCATCCACTCGTGTTCAAAAACATTTTTTTAACCTTGTAGTGAATGACACTTATGTTAAAACAGTTTTTTGCCAAATATTAATATCGCATATTTGTACAGACTATACGATAGGATTTCCTTTTTCTATTATTATTCATCCACTCAAGTTCAAATATTTTTTTAACCTTGTAGTGAATGACACTTATGTTAATACAGTTTTCTGTCAAATATTAATATCGCATATTTGTACAGACTATACGATAGGATTTCCTCAGGTAATTCCTACTATGATTCATCCACTCGTGTTCAAAAACATTTTTTTAACCTTGTAGTGAATGACACTTATGTTAATACAGTTTTCTGTCAAATATTAATATCGCATATTTGTACAGACTATACGATAGGATTTCCTCAGGTAATTCCTACTATGATTCATCCACTCGTGTTCAAAACATTTTTTAACCTTGTAGTGAATGACACTTATGTTAATACAGTTTTCTGTCAAATATTAATATCGCATATTTGTACAGACTATACGATAGGATTTCCTCAGGTAATTCCTACTATGATTCATCCACTCAAGTTCAAATATTTTTTTAACCTTGTAGTGAATGACACTTATGTTAAAACAGTTTTTTGTCAAATATTAATATCGCATATTTGTACAGACTATACGATAGGATTTCATTTTTCTATTATTATTCATCCACTCAAGTTCAAATATTTTTTTAACCTTGTAGTGAATGACACTTATGTTAGTACAGTTTTTTGTCAAATATTAATACCGCATATTTGTACAGACTATACGATAGGATTTCCTTTTTCTATTATTATTCATCCACTCAAGTTCAAATACATTTTTTTAATCTTGTAGTGGATGACACTTATGTTAATACAGTTTTTTGTCAAATATTAATATCGCATATTTGTACAGACTATACGATAGGATCTCCTTTTTCTATTATTATTCATCCACTCAAGTTCAAATACATTTTTTTAATCTTGTAGTGGATGACACTTATGTTAATACAGTTTTTTGTCAAATATTAATATCGCATATTTGTACAGACTATACAATAGGATTTCCTTTTCTATTATTATTCATCCACTCAAGTTCAAATACATTTTTTTAAACTTGTAGTGGATGACACTTAATGTTAATACAGTTTTTTGTCAAATATTAATATCGCATATTTGTACAGACTATACGATAGGATCTCCTTTTTCTATTATTATTCATCCACTCAAGTTCAATTACAATTTTTAAACTTGTAGTGGATGACACTTGATGTTAATACAGCTTTTACAAAATATTAATACTGCATATTTGTACAGACTATACGATAGGATTTGATATAAATAACACTTATGTTTTATCCTATGTTGATTTTAGGAATCGCAGCACGCATTTGTATCGCTGATGTGATGGAAGCGCATGACCTAAGTAGGAATTGACTTTAAAATATTTTTTTATATTACTTGTTTATTAAATACTGTCAAGGTCATTGGCTAACGGTCGAGTTGAAACAGACCACAGCTTCGTACGGTTATTTAAAGTAAGCCTTTCTAATGCTATATTTTTTTTTTTATTTCGACCAATATATATATATATATATATATATATATATATATATATATAGTTATACTCTATTATTTTTGCAGTACACAATTCACAATAATACATAAATTCTACCATATAAAACAATAACAATTTTAAAAAATGTTTTTATCGCCTTTTTCTATTAACTCAATCTTGTCTGAGTGTTCGGTACAAATTTTGCAATCGATTTTACACTAACTTATCGATAAGTTTGAGACATGAAAGTTTAAACATATCTCAGAACTGTACGACAATACAATATTAACTTGCTGTCTTGTCTGTTTGTCTGTCAGTTTACCGGCGCGCTGACAGTCCTAAATGTATTCCTGCTACACTTAATATCTGACCCTGTGACTTACTAATTGTCATTGTAAATGCCAACTTCAATGGAAACTGCAATATTTTAATTTGGAAAGGCAGGTCGTTTGGAATTATAAGATTGTTTCGAATTAAAAATTGTTACACAGTTAACACTTGTCATAAAACTAAATACTAAATAAGGTTGGACTGGGTAAGTAGTATAATGGCGTTTAAAATAATTTAAATATTTCTTATTCACACCTATCAATATATAATAAACATATAAGACGTCACTGTTATACAATTAACACTTGAATACTAAATAATTAAGTTGGACTGGGTAAGTAGTATGATGGCATTTAAATAATTATTATTCACACCTACCAATATATAATAACGTATAAAACGTCACTGTTACACAGTTAACACTTGTCATAAAACTAAATACTAAATAAGGTTGGACTGGGTAAATAGTATAATGGATTTTTAATTATTTAAATATTTATTATTCACTCCTAACAATATATAATAAACGTATAAAACGTCACTCTTACACAGTTAACACTTGACACAAAACTAAATAATTAAGATGAACTGGGTAAGTAATATAATGGCGCGAAAATACAAGTTTTCACTTCAAAAATACATTTTAAAACAAAAATATATATAAGAGCGTGATGAGTGATGGCAAACTGATTTTTTTTTCCAATGCAAAACATACATTCATACGCAGCCATAAAAAAGTAGTATATAAGTATATGTCTATATATATATATATATATATATATATATATATATATATATATATATATATATACCAGTCATAAAACCGGAGGTATTATATGCAAGCTAGACGCTAGCACTCCACACAAAAGCTACCATGGAGGGTATTTTGAAGGAAGAACGCAAAATCTTGAGGAAGATCCTTGGCCCAAGATTAACAGAAGATGGATACAGGTTGCACTCCCGAAGACCACAGAGAAGATATCGAACCTGGCAGCAGATATCAGAAGAAGGAGGTTTCGGTTCTATGGACACATCAGTAGACTCCCAACAACGAGATTTGCCTACAGAATCCTTAAGTATATACAAGGTGTCAAATCAACAAAGTCGTGGATCGCACAAGTCAGAATAGACCTTCATGACGCAGGAATAGACTCAACAGATGTTAAAGACAGGCATGAAAACCCAAAGAGAGCAGGGGTAAAATGGACGGAGGAGCGAAAAGAGGATCCATGGGGACAGGATGAGGGAGGTGTGAGGATTAGAAGGAACAAGACATGAGTCGGAGTGCTTTGCGTGATCCAACAGGGTCTATGCGCAAATAATAATATTAATATATATATATATATAAGAGCGTGATGCGTGATGTGTGATGCGTAACGGCAAACTGAATTTTTTTCCCGCGCAAAACATACATCCATACCCCGCCATAAGAAGTATTCACTTGAATAATAAAATAATACTAACACTGAGCAATGCATTAGTGACAATTTCTACGAATTCATTAGTGAAGAAGTTGCCGAAAACAGCGCACGTCGAACGTGCAATGCCAAGGAGCGGCTCAAGCAAGAACGATCGAGAAGGCGGGCGCACTTTCCTCTCGACTTGCCATTGACGCGCAGCTACATGCTAAAGCAAGAGCAAATAAAACAACTATATTTGTTTGTTTGTCTGTTTAACCAAGTGAGTCCTATATTTAAAATTGGTTACTGTGTACAAACTTTTTTGAAGTGACTACTTCTTATGGCGGCGTATGGATGTATGTTTTGCACGGGAAAAATTCAGTTTGCCGTCACGCATCACGCTCTTATTGAAGTGACTACTTCTTATGGCGGCGTATGGATGTATGTTTTACAGGAAAAAATTCAGTTTGCCGTCACGCATCACGCTCTTATTGAAGTGACTACTTCTTATGGCGGCGTATGGATGTATGTTTTACACAGGAAAAAAATTCAGTTTGCCGTCACGCATCACGCTCTTATTGAAGTGACTACTTCTTATGGCGGGGTATGGGTGTATGTTTTGCGCGGGAAAAAAAATTCAGTTTGCCGTCACGCATCACGCTCTTATATATATTCTTGTTTTAAAATGTATTTTTGAAGTGAAAACTTGTATGTTCGCGCCATTATATTACTTACCCAGTGCAACTTATTTATTTAGTTTTGTGTCAAGTTAACTGTGTAACAGTGACGTTTTATACTTTTATTATATATTGGTACGTGTGAATAATAAATATTTAAATTATTTAAACCATTACACTACTTACCCAGTCCAACTTTATTTAGTATTTAGTTTTATGACAAGTGTTAACTGTGTAACAGTGACGTTTTTATACGTTATTATATATTGGTAGGTGTGAATAATAAATATTTAAATGCCATTATACTACTTATCCAGTTGCAACTGAATTATTTAGTATTCAGTTTTGTGATATGTGTTAACTGTAGGCTACAACAGTGACGTTTTAATAATATTTTATACTTCTTAATATAATATTTTAAATTCGAAAGTTTATATGTGTGTTTTTGTTTGTTATTCAATCACACATTAACTAGTGGGCCGATTGAGACGAAATTTAAAATGAACATGGCTTAGGTACCTGAGATGGAAATAGATGTATTGCGTTTTAAAAATCTGAATCCCTGTTATTATTTATTATAAAATTATTGTTTATAAGCTTACATTTGCAATGATTTTAATTGAAACAATCTTATAATTCCAAACAACCTACCTTTCCGGATTAAAATATTGCAGTTTCCATTGAAGTTGGCATTTACAATGACAATTAATAAATCATAGGGTAAGATATTAAGAGTAGCAGGAATACATTTGGGACTCCGTGCTTCTCCCGTGGTCAGTTATAGCCTATTCTAGTGTCGAGTAGCAAAAATCTATGTCTTGGCAAAAATCATAAAATCATGTAATATTGTATTTAGAAATATATTACACTGAAATGAATGGTACTCATGATTTTGAAAATCGACTATAAATTTTATTTTGTGGTGTAAAATATACAGTCATAACCCGTAATAAGCAGTATTCACTTCTGTCGGCAGTCATATGACTGCCACCTTTTTTTACGAATTTTTTTGGAACCACTAATGTAGGCCTACACTAATATTTCGAAAATTTCTGTACTGACTTTTACATAGACTGAAAGCTAGCCAAACGGTATCGTACAGACCTCGCTATAAATTATAATTTATAAAACATTTTCAACATGCCTCTGATAATACATGTCAAGGCCTACAAGGTTGCATACTCTCAATGGTTGACACGTTTGCAGTGTCAGTACAGTGAGGTAATTAGGCCTATATCCCGTGGGTCTAGTTATGCGCAATCATTGTGCAAACATAACACAACAAATTAAACAATACTGTTTAAGTGGTCATGCGACTGCCACTTTTTTAATACAGAAATAAAAATCTTACGGAATTAATTTTGTTCGCTTTTTTATTTTATTTTTAAGATAATAAAAATTTAAAAATTATTAATATGACTAAAAATCAGAAAATAATTATTTAAAGAAAATAAAATATGTAATATAACATGTTTTTAAAAGGACAGAAAAGTATAAAATAATTTCTCTGAGGCACATACAGATATTCTAGTATTGTCCTGGATATCACCCCGAGGACCCGGGTTCGATTCCCGGCCAGGGCTTGGCATTTTTAAACGCTACAAATCATCCCATCGTCTGCATTAGCCCAAGTGCACAATAGTCGGACGTTAAACGCACAGAAAAATTATGATTTTCAATAGATATGAAAATACTTTTAAGGCTTAAAACGAAAACGAGGGGCGCATTGAAACAGATTGGATGCTATAATTCCTGATAGGGATCAAGTAACTCTTAATTTAATACATGGATATGATCTTCTATAATCTATTGTGCCATGTTTTCTTTTTATATATATGACTATATATATATGAAAGTACTTGTAAGTTTTAAAAAAGAAAACTTTTTTTTTTTTTTTTTTTTTTTTTTTTTTTTTTTTTTTTTTTTTTTGCCGCCTCGGTGGTCTAGTGGATAGCGTACTAGACTTTCACCCGAGGACCCGGGTTCGATTCCCGGCGAGGGCTTGGCATTTTCATACGCTGTAAATCATCCCACCGTCTGCATTAGCCCAAGTGTGCACAATAGTCGGACGTTAAACACCAAAAAAAAAAAAAAAAAAAAAAAAAAAAAGTTTCTTTTAAAACTTACAAGTACTTTCATATATATATAGTCGTAAGTGCAGTGTTGTAAGTGTAAGTGTGTGTTAGACTCGGGTACAGCGTGGGACGTCTAAATCCTCTCAAAAGGTGCAGCTAGTCGCACCCCTACGGGAAAAAATACTTTCTATTCATGCCCTTAAGTTCAAATATTTTTTCTAATTTGTAGTGGATGACACTTATGTTAATACAGCTTTTTTGTCAAATATTAATATCGCATATTTGTACAGACTATACAGTAGGATTTCTCAAGTAATTCCTACTATGATTCATCCACTCAAGTTCAAAAACATTTTTTAAACTTGTAGTGGATGGCACTTATGTTAATACAGTTTTTTGTCAAATATTAATATCGAATATTTGTACAGACTATACAGTAGGATTTTCTCAGGTAATTCCTACTATGATTCATCCACTCAGTTTCAAAAACATTCTTTTTAAACTTGTAGTGGACGGCAATTATGTTAATACAGTTTTTTGTCAAATATTACTATCGCATTAAATATTAATCTTCAATATCAATAATAAATTGGAGATAGGAACGCATACAGGAGGAAGATGCTCGAGTGGAAAATCCCAGAGAATGAAATCCCAAAGAGAGCAGGGGTAAAATGGACGGATGAGCGGAGGAGGAACCATGGGGACAGGATGAGGGAGGTGTGGAGGATTAGAAGGAACAAGACATGAGTCGGAGTGCTTTGCGTGATCCAACAGGGTATATGCTAATAATAATAATAATTATTATTATTATTACTATTATTATTATTATGTATATATATATATATATATATATATATATATATATTGAAAAATCAAAATCAAAATTTTCAAAAGAAACACTGCAATATCTGTATGGAGCTATGAACAAATATTTTATATTTTTTTAAGTCCCTTATAAGAAAGTGGTTTATAAAAAATTATTCTTCTGTATATAATTGTGTTTATACTTGAAAATACTTGTAAAGATTTAAAACGAAAACAAGGGGCTAATTAAAGTCAAGTAGCTTTTAGGTAATTAGATGGAAATAACCTGCTTTTACCTATTGGATGTGCCCGTGTGTTTCGTTTTACAGTTTACAAGTATTGTCATAGCAATTAAAATTAGTCGCCTCTGTGGCCTAGTTGATAGCGTACTAGGCTTTCCCCGAGAACCCGGGTTTGATTCCCGGCCAGGGCTTGGCATTTTCATAAGCTATAAATCATCCCATCGTCTGCATGAG
>JAJIZJ010000417.1:0-11625 GCA_022606455.1 Callitettix versicolor | reverse complement strand
TTTAAATGTAGTCCATAGGACATACAATCGCTGTACGCAGCTGTCTGGCTAACGTGATAGAAGCGAATTTCAAAAGTATTTTTCTATATCTTACACTTTTTGAAATAATGATTTCGCCAATCAAAATTAACGTTAAAATCTGAAAATATTAGGAATTTAAAATTACTGTACATTTGAAAATACGAAAATGAACCCTGACCGCAAAACAAAATTGTAAATTTCAACGGATTTTGAAAATTCAAAATTGTAAGTTTGCAGTTTTTACCCAGTTAAGGTTGGTATTACGATGGTGAAATTCAATTTTCAAAAACAGTTCGACAGAAATTTACGAATAAAAAAAATTTGAACCCCCCCCCGTTTCGAAACTGCAGAACGTACAGTGCTGGTTATTTTTTTTTTTTCAACGTCCGACTATTGTGCACCCTTGGGCTAATGCAGACAATGGGATGATTTATAGCGTATGAAAATGCCAAGCCCTGGCCGGGAATCGAACTCGGGTCCTTGGGGTGAAAGCCTAGTACGCTATCAATTAGGCCACCGAGGCGGCTCTCCAGTGCTGGTTGAAAAAAGTTATTAACATAATCGATTTATGTCGGGATTAATAAATTCGGACCAAAATTGCGAACAAAAAAACATACGCGCACATAATTTCGATGACCCCGCCCTCAATATGATCTAGAGGTCAGGATCTTAACACGATGGCCGCTTAAATAGCTTATTTTGCAATGAAAATTCCCTTTAAAAACACGTACGGGTTGCTATAGCCACAAACAACGCAATTTGAGAGCTATCGGGAAACTGCAAAATTTCTTTAAAATCGCTTAATCAGATTTTGTTCAAATTTTCGTTACACAATTTGTAATCAAATAAAAACGTGAACGTGAGATGTACTGTTTTCGCAGAATTTATTTTAATTTGGCGTTTATGAATAGGAAATTCACTGTACTTATCTTTCGTCACAGCTGAAAGCACGAAATAATGACAAAGTATTTAATATAAACGTATTAGAACAATAAACATTATGAAAAGTGTGGCATCTCGCGGCTAAGTGTTCAACTACAGTTAAATAGATAATAATACGTTTACTGTCTATTTTCTCAAACGCCTCTACACCGTGTTTGCGGCTAGCAGCGTTCCTAGCGGCAGATAGTCCAACTACTTGAACTTTAGCCGCTAAAATCGAGCACGCTTTTTATAATGACAGCTGTACTTCTAGTCCGTTTATACGTAATGCCTAGAGTGGGTCACGTGGATCCACAGTAATATGGAATGTAACAGGATAATTCGAAGATCTTTTTTATCGCGATAGAAGAAAATTCGCGAAAATTAAAATCAAGTAGAAAGTATACCATAAATGTATGCAATGTCTAGGTGAAGGACAATACGTAACATATCTAGTTAGCTGTACATTTAAACTGTTAATTACCCGAGGACAGTTGAAGAGCCAAAATCTTAAATGACCCGTTAAACTACCTGGCACGCATAGTATAAACATGTACTACAGGTTATTTATTGTTTTCAAAATACAGACGGGGCTAAAATAATGGTTAAACAGTGTTGAATATGTGCGTGCGTGCGTGCGCGTAATAGGGACTTCACTAATTAACCGAGTTTCATTAAATTTAGGTCTTTTTTAGCTATTTTAGTCGAAAAAACTGTTAAGAATCGTATTTTCTCAAAAAAGGTTTTAACGATTTTCGTTAAATTTTGTTCAAATGTAGCCCTTAATAACCGAGCAAAACTTTATTGGTGAATGTAGTTCCGAATGACCGATTTTCATTAAATTTAGCACGTAGGTCTATTTAAGCTATTTTTTAGTCAAAAAAAAACTTAAAAATCGTATTTTCTCAAAAAAGGTTTTAACGATTTTCGTCATATTTTGTTCAAATGTAGCCCTTAATTACCGAGCAAAACTATATTGGTGGCTGTATTCCGAATGACCGATTTTCATCACATTTAGCATGTAGGTCTATTTAAACTATTTTTTAGTCAAAAAAAAACTTTAAAATCGTATTTTCTCAAAAAAGGTTCTGACGATTTTCGTCATATTTTGTTCAAATGTAGCCCTTAATTACCAAGCAAAACTATATTGGTGGCTGTATTCCGAATGACCGATTTTCATCACATTTAGCATGTAGGTCTATTTAAACTATTTTTTAGTCAAAAAAAACTTTATAAAATCGTATTTTCTCAAAAAAGGTTCTGACAATTTTCGTCATATTTTGTTCAAATGTAGCCCTTAATTACCGAAATCAAAACTTACTAGTCGATGTGGTCCCGAATGAGAGAAGTAAATTTAATGAATTAAATTTAGCACGTGGGACTTTTCTGAGCTGTTTTTTTAGCCAAAACAAATTTTTTTAAAACTTATTTTGTGAAAAACGGTTGTAACGGTTTTCGTCATATTTTGTTCAAATGTAGTCCTTAATATCCGAATCAAAACGTATTGCTCGCTGTAAGTTCCGAACGACCAAGGTGCGAGCCGCCTCGGTGGGCCTTTCACCCCGAGGACCCGGGTTCGATTCCCGGCGAGGGCTTGGCATTTTCATACACTATAAATCATCCCATCGTCTTCATTAGCCCAAGTGTGCACAATAGTCGGACGTTAAACACAAAAAAACGACCAAGGTGCGCAGTTCAGAGACGCAGAGACACAGCAAACTGACCGGTGCATTACCGCATCGACCACCGAGTCCCCGAAAAAAAACCGATTAGACAGTTTCGTACGATTGCATACAAAAAAGTATTTTATAAAAACCGGTTCTAACGATTTTCGTCAAATTTTGTTCAAATGGAAAATGCGCTATTGGAACGGCCGTCACAGTCAGATCCAGACCCGGGACCATGAAATGGGCGCCGTCCATTACGTCTTTTATTAGAAGTAGTTAAAAACGTTACGGCAACGCGCGCGCGAGTGCGACTCTAGCGTTCGCGATTTTGGTCAAATTCAATTCGAAGTTAGCACTAAAAAAATAATCGATTCTGTTAATGTCTGGGACAAATTTTTTCCTATCAAACTCTGTTCAACAGTTCCAGGATGGGCCATTCCAAATCTGTAAGAACCTTTTCGTCTTAACTGCATTTAGCGGTGACATCTGCATAAATTAGCATTTTAAATTCAGTTGCAAATACGAAAGTGAATATATGATGTCCGGTTAATTTCATACATTCAATGTAAATGAAAAATTAAAAATGCTAATTTACGCATTAACTACGCTGATCAATAATAAGTGTGTAAGGTAAAAAATTAGTGTTGTCATCGCCTAAACGAACAGGAACTGGTTACACAACCTACTTCCGCTTACTAACACCTAAACAACCACGACAAAAATCTCCGTACTTCTCTCCCGGCACCGAGGACCCGGGTTCGATTCCCGGGCAGGGCTTGGCATTTTCATACGCTATAAATCATCCCATCGTCTGCATTAGCCCAAGTGTGCACAATAGTCGGACGTTAAAAAAAAAATTTTTTTAACTTCTCTCCAGGCTTGGAAACAGCTTAAACCTGCGAAACCTAATTCACTCACGTCAACCAATACTCACTTCCTATTGGTTCGTAGTACACGCGTATTTCGGGTCTATACTACAAAGGGTTAATACATTTCTGCCCAGGCTTTACTGCCGGCACATCACCTCGCACTCCCGTATACAATAGCTTCATTCTGGTGATTTTTTCCCTCTAGTTTCCACAATGGAATTCAGAGAAATTACTACGTTTCCCGTCATAATTTCGTGTATCATTACAGTTCGAAAATCGCTGTTCGGCAGAACCACCCCTTACAGAACAACTGCACGTAGCCTACCAACTGTACAAGACATTAGTAGTGGGACAGAAAACACCAAACTGTTAAAAAAAACTGCTTTTCTATAAACGACAAACAAACTGCTTTTTCAAACGGAAACAAGCAGTTTGATTTGGACTGGTTTATGATTTGTTAAACAAGGAACGGACTGTTCTATTCGAACGTTGCCTCATGCGCTAAAACTGTTTTCCTGCTGTTTTCCTGCTAACTGCTTTCCTGCTAACTGCTCTTCTTCTACCTGCTTTTATGCTTTTTCCATTTATTCCAAAGTTGCTTGTTGCTTGTAGTGAAGTAAGAACTGTTTGGTCAATGTCAACGTTTATCTCTATTTTGTTGCGAGTTGTAGTAACAACATCTCACATTTTGTAGATACAGAGCCTAATTTTATTTAAACATATTTTTTATATTTATTATCAATCATCAATATTTTTTAATCAACTAAAAATATTCTAAATCGTGTGCATTTTGGTAAATATGCAAAGGACTATTTAATTTTTAAGTAAAAAAAGAATGCTTCTATTAGAAATTCATTGCATTTTGTAAATATAAAATTGGTTACATAATTATTACGTTTTGAGAATGTAATTTAATTATTACTACACTGTAAGGATTATTTTTATCCTTTCTAAATGCTTTATACCCAAAAACAATTTAAGGACATTGTGGCAATGGGAATGAAAAAGTAGTCTTAGAAAACTGAACTTATGTGCTTTATGTTTTAGCTGCTAATACAACTTTGAGTTTCAGTTTTCTAAACCTGTTTTTTTTCCAACTGTTTTAAAAAGCAGCTTTTTTCCTCAACAAACAGTTTGTTGACGTTTTGTAAAAATAGCAGAAACGCCCACCTCTACAAGACACCACAACTTGCTCGGGAGGCAATTGGAAGGATCCGGCCAACTCTAAGCAAGATTTATCTCGTATTCCGAACCGGAAAAGCGCCTCGCCAGTCCGCGGCCGACCTGGTAAACGCCTCTTCTATTTCTCCCGCAGACTACAACAGTGTGAAACGGTTGCTTTTTTTGAAAGTTAGTTTCCATCACGTCAGTGAGGCAATAACAGTGATAACTAGCAAACGGAAAATTAGCTATTGGAGCGGCCATCATGGTAAGATCTAGGCCCGGAATCTTGAAATGAGTGCCAATAAACCTGTCCTTTTGAGCAGTTTCTTAGAGGTCGTTTGTGTGTGTGTGTGTGTGTGTGTGTGTGTGTGTGTGTGTGTGTGTGTGTGTGTGTGTGTGTGTGTGTGTGTGTGAATGTGTGTGTGTGTGTGTGTGTGTGTGTGTGTGTGTTGTGTGTGTGTGTGTGTGTGCGTGTGCGCGCGTGTGCGTTCGCAATTTTAGTCCGATTCAAACTAACCACAAAAATCGATTTCGATAATAGATTGAACGCGTTCGTTAACCAACAAAATTCGTTCAACAGTTTCAAAATGGCGGTTATTTCAAATTTTTAAAATTTCGTACGTTTTCACCTCAAATATTTTTGAAAGTCCGATTTCACCGTCGTAATCAACGTTAAACACTGCGTAAAAAATTAGCATTTTTAATTTTCAAAGTCGGTTATAAAATTAGGAAATTTCATTTGACAACGTTCAAGGTTCATTTTTGATCTATTCTGAAAGTTTAAAAAGCTAGTGTGTGCAGATTTTAATACAGAGTGAGACGAAGAAATCGGGCTTTCAAAAAAAAAGGTAAAAAAAAGAAAAATACTTCGGGAAATTCGCTTTTATCACGTCAGCGAGACAGCTGCGTGCGCTAATATTCAATTTTAACTATGTAATACATTATATCAACTTCTATTATAAAAAAAACCATTTACGCACTTAAACTGAGCACTTAGCACTTGATCATTAACAGTATTACACAACACAAAATTACAAAAACAAACACAAAAGAGGCCCACAGGCTCTGCACTCGCGGATAACCTCTTCCCCGGATTCAGGAGGTCTTACGCGCTCCACTGACCCCGGAACAGTGTCCCCGGCATTTTGGAGGGAATCTGGTTCCGTGGCCGGTGACCGGTCGAACCAATCAGAGTGCCCCCCAGGGAACTGGTTTCGCTGCATACTGCACGTAAGACAAACACGTTGACGGAAACCCCTAATAGAGTCTGTGGAATGCGTCCTTGTTATTGAACAGCGGTTTGGTCGTGGATACATTTGCATAGTGTTTAGGCAGAACCAGTTTCCGTTTGTCGTGCACTTCTTACGTTTAAACGTTATGTTTGTTCTTAAGTTCCAAAAAAAAGTGAGACGATCCGTTCTTACGCTCTTGCACGTAACCATCATTACGCGCATTAGAAGTGGTCAGCAAAACGTAAAAAATAGCTAATAAGGTTACATAAAAGAGCACATATCGTCATATTTTCATTAAAGTGAAGTTAATATTAGAAATAAAACTGTTAGTTCAAAGAACAGTACACCTTGCAGTATACTCTAAGCACTCCACGACAGCGCTCGTAACTTTTTCCGCCAATTTTTAACCGGTAGCCGTAATTTACGAAAAAAATTTACGAAAATGGACCAACTTTTTTTGGAAATTTTGTATTATTTCACCACAAAGCGGTAAAAATTACGATAGGTTGTCCTGTATTACAGGGAATAACCAGCAATTACAATCTGAACGTTGAATCAGAGACCGTCGTCTGGAAACGGAAGTGAATTGAAAAAAATTTTACGCGTCTTTCGTGCCAAATTTCAAAACAATTGGCCAATACGTTTGATTAAAATTGCGTACACTCGTCTTCGGCCGCCATTTTGAAACGCTAGTAAATTGGAAAAATTGAAAGTCACTTGCTTTATACAAGGTATGTTCGTAACAAATTTCAAAACAATCGGTCGATCAGTTTGGCTAAAACTGCGTGCACTCGTCATCGTTAAATCAGAGGCCGCCATCTTGAAACAGAAGTAGCAGCATTTTAAAGTCCGGAAAAGTTTTGTTAACTACAGTAGGCTATAACGGGAAAAAACGAAAATATCTTAACCTGACCGTTGGATTAGTTTTGTTAGTGGATTTACTCTAGAAATTTTGAGAAAAATCGTGTGAACAGTTTTTGAGATATTAGATTAGTTTTAATTTTGTCGATATCTTCCAGACTGGAGTTTATTTTTGAGGGGGGGGGACTGGTTACAAGAAAAGTTTGTGTTGTGTTACTTCATCATTTATTTTGCTACGTATCTTGTGTCAATATATTTTTAACTATCGCGATTGGTAGGTCTGTCGTTCAAAAACGCGGGCGATTCCCTTTAAATTGGAGCAGTTTGAAAACCCGAGGCAACGATTTCGAAAAGCCGGATCCGAGAATTCTGAAACATCCTATTTAGATTTACAGATCGACGAAGCATTGCACTTCCACCGCTAGACTGCGCCACTGTAGCAACACGTTATGCAACGTTGCCGTAACACTGCAGTATGTGATGCGCGATTACGAGATGTTAGATTTTGGTGTTTAACGTCCGACTATTGTGCACACTTGGGCTAATGCAGACGATGGGATGATTTATAGCGTATGAAAATTCCAAGCCCTGGCCGGGAATCGAACCCGGGTCCTCGGGGTGAAGCCTAGTAAGCTATCCACTAGGCCACCGAGGCGGCTGAGATGTTATATAAGATCGTGTCAAAATGTATCGATGTTTATCGATTGTATTCAATACGTTACTGGTCGATTGTTTTTCTATCCGAGACTACCGCTGAGTCATCTCGTTCTGTCTTGTCGCCTGCAGTAATATTTCTAACAACAACAAATAACATCCAAACAGGCCTAAATCATCGAGAAAACAACCGAGTCAA
The DNA here is from genome assembly GCA_022606455.1 of Callitettix versicolor. Classification (NCBI taxonomy): domain Eukaryota; kingdom Metazoa; phylum Arthropoda; class Insecta; order Hemiptera; family Cercopidae; genus Callitettix; species Callitettix versicolor. The sequence continues at coordinate 4,037 of JAJIZJ010000417.1, read as the reverse complement.
CTAGCAATCGGAACGGGTGTTTTTGTAAATATTAATTAATAAATTCCAATTAAACGGCGGTCTATTTCACTTTTTCGTGTGAGATATCGCTTCAGTTAGGTTTTACCACTCGCATTTATAGTTCTCAATACCGGAGACATTTATAGGCTCGGTGATCGAAGTGACGAAAGCATCGGTCTGTCTACTACGTCACTCATATCGAGCCGCAGTTACTCCCGTTGCTTTCCCTTACCGTTAACACTGATCCCGCCGTCATCACAAACCTAATTTATTACAGTACTCTACCAGGCGGGAACTACTTGCTTGTAACGTCACTCATATCGAGCCGCAGTTACTCCCCTTGCTTTCCCTTACCGTTAACACTGATCCCGTCGTCATCACAAACCTAATTTATTACAGTACTCTACCAGGCGGAACTACTTGCTTGTAACGTCACTCATATCGAGCCGCAGTTACTCCCTTGCTTTCCCTTACCGTTAACACTGATCCGTCGTCATCACAAACCTAATTTATTACAGTACTCTACCAGGCGGGAACTACTTGCTTGTAACGTCACTCATATCGAGCCGCAGTTACTCCCTTGCTTTCCCTTACCGTTAACACTGATCCCGTCGTCATCACAAACCTAATTTATTACAGTACTCTACCAGGCGGGAACTACTTGCTTGTAACGTCACTCATATCGAGCCGCAGTTACTCCCTTGCTTTCCTTTACCTTTAACACTGATCCGTCGTCATCACAAACCTAATTTATTACAGTACTCTACCAGGCGGGAACTACTTGCTTGTAACGTCACTCATATCGAGCCGCAGTTACTCCTTGCTTTCCTTACCTTTAACACTGATCCCGCCGTCATCACAAACCTAATTTATTACAGTACTCTACCAGGCGGGAACTACTTGCTTGTAACGTCACTCATATCGAGCCGCAGTTACTCCCTTTGCTTTCCTTACCGTTAACACTGATCCCGCCGTCATCACAAACCTAATTTATTACAGTACTCTACCAGGCGGGAACTACTTGCTTGTAACGTCACTCATATCGAGCCGCAGTTACTCCCCTTGCTTTCCCTTACCGTTAACACTGATCCCGTCGTCATCACAAACCTAATTTATTACAGTACTCTACCAGGCGGGAACTACTTGCTTGTAACGTCACTCATATCGAGCCGCAGTTACTCCCCTTGCTTTCCCTTACCGTTAACACTGATCCCGTCGTTATCACAAACCTAATTTATTACAGTACTCTACCAGGCGGGAACTACTTGCTTGTAACGTCACTCATATCGAGCCGCAGTTACTCCCCTTGCTTTCCCTTACCGTTAACACTGATCCCGTCGTCATCACAAACCTAATTTATTACAGTACTCTACCAGGCGGGAACTACTTGCTTGTAACGTCACTCATATCGAGCCGCAGTTACTCCCCTTGCTTTCCCTTACCGTTAACACTGATCTCGTCGTCATCACAAACCTAATTTATTACAGTACTCTACCAGGCGGAAACTACTTGCTTGTAACGTCACTCATATCGAGCCGCAGTTACTCCCCTTGCTTTCCCTTACCGTTAACACTGATCCCGTCGTCATCACAAACCTAATTTATTACAGTACTCTACCAGGCGGAAACTACTTGCTTGTAACGAACGTGCCAAACGTTAATAAAGACAAATTGAATGTTTTGACGCCTGTTATAACTTCTTCACGTACTCCAGCCACGCCCACTAAAACTACCAATCAATTATTCGCAATTCCCTTCAAGATTAATCTTGCGAAACCTACAACGCGAAGCCGGAACTAAGATCGATGTCCGTCTGCGGTCCCGTTTATTTGTTTTACGACCATGACCGGAGGGCAGAGGGCAACCATTTTAACATGTTCGGAATACGAGACTCACTTTTATATAATTTGGGTAACATAGAGGCCTAATTTTATAAATATGGGAAAATAAGAAAAAAGTATTTTATATGTAATAAAAAAACAAGAAAAAGCATTTGCAGCTTTTAATTATGGTAAAACTCAGCCTAGGGACCTTGAAATGATTACCGATCCCTGACCTACACATCACCTTTTGAGGGGTCGTTAAAATTTATATATATATATATATATATAAAGGTTGAATACAGAAAGACCACAGAGAAGATATCGAACTTGGCAGCAGATATCAGAAGGAGGCTTCGGTTCTATGGACACATCAGTAGACTCCCAACAACGAGACTTGCCAACAGAATCCTTAAGTATATACAAGGTGTCAAATCCACAACGTCGTGGATCGCATAAGTCAGAATAGACCTACATGACGCAGAAATAGACTCAACAGACGTTGAAGACAGGAACGCATACAGGAGAAAGATGCTCGGTTGGAAGGTCCCAGAGAATGAAATCCCAAAGAGAGCAGGGGTAAAATGGACGGAGGAGCGGAAGAGGATCCATGGGGACAGGATGAGGGAGGTGTGGAGGATTAGAAGGAGCAAGACATGAGTCGGAGTGCTTTGCGTGATCCAACAGGGTCTATACGAAGATAATAATAATAATTATTATATATACATATATATATATATATATAATTTTTATATATAGATTCTGTGTGTGTGTGTGTGCGCGCGCGCACTGTGTGTATTAGCACTTAACATTCTCAATTCTGATCCGATTTGATTAAAACTTGGTATAAAAATCGATTACGGTAACAGCATGGACAAGTTCGTTAACCAAAAAAATTAGTTTTAAAATTTCAAAATGGCGGCCAATTCAAATTTTTAAAAGTTCATATCCTGTCTTAAATTTTTCGCAAGTACGAGTTCACCATCGTTATCAGCGTTAAAAACTGCATAAATTAGCATTCTGAATTTTCAAAATCAGTTGGAATTGAGACACTTTTTTGACGGCGGTCAGGGTTCATTTTCGTATTTTCAATGTAATTTGAAAGTTTCATGTATCAGTACATTTTAACGGATCAGTACGACGACATAAGAAATTCAAAAAAGGGGTAAGATCAAGAAAAATACTTTTTGTGAAATTCGCTTCTATCACGTTAGCGAGACAGTTGCGTTCTGCGATATTTTATCTTGCCGTTATTGTGTGTGTGTTTGTAAAAAATAAATTTATAAAAATATCATTAGTTACTGTAGTTCTAATGATATTTGATTTGAAATTTTTGACTGACAATTTTTGTTACCGAACCAAAAATATAAATCATGCATTATCTTTTTCTTGATTCCTCGTTTTTGTTATTAATTGGTTGATGCTCTTCAGTCATAATTCTTTTATAAATTTTCATTTTTTCGTTCTAATTTATTTTGAAATCGTCGTAGTCTTTCTCGTTCATTTTTTCTTAATCTTTGTTCTTCATTTAAAACATATAATCTAAGATATAATAAAAGATATAATCTAAGAGCTGCACAATAGGTATATTCGATAAGGGCTCTATGAGGACACCAAACCCCATAACCTCTAAAGAACCAATCAGTGAAGAAGATCCTTGAAGCAATTCTATTTGTTACTACAATTAGGCCTATAAGACATATAGGGGAGAGCGGGGTAATACCACGCGGTGGGTAATGACACGCACCTGTCTTCAGCGATGCCTATAAGGGTTAGAAGTGTGTAAAGTGCTACAATCTGTAGGCCCTTAGGTCTATTAGTGGCCAGTGTATGAGAAACTGCCAATAGGAACAAGTGTGTTGTTATAAAGAATTTTTTCGAAAACCTTCAATTTTTGTTGAATTGATCTGGAAAGTTTGCTTCAAGATATTTATTGAATCAGTTTAGATTTAGCCTTTCCTTTATACATATCTCGAAAGTACAATTGTTTTTAAATAGTACTTATATTAAACAATGTTTGTTTGATGCTTGTGTGACGAGTATGATGATTTTTTCCACAATGGCGACATGCGGGGTAATGGCACGCGTCCGCGTGGCATTACCCCAACTGCGTGTCATTTCCTCACCGTGCGTGCTAATACCCCAAAGTACTATCTTTTCGATTTTACATATTTCTACTGAGGTACTTTGTTTCATTTCCAACTCTTACTAAATCATA
>JAJIZJ010000585.1:0-7500 GCA_022606455.1 Callitettix versicolor | reverse complement strand
ATTTCTCACATACCAAGGGGCGTTGACAATCGTTCTCAATACTTTATTTTGAAAAACTTGAATAATTTTACTATTGCTTTTTCTTGTACATCCCCAGAGTGGTGCACCATAGGTCCATATTGGTCTTAGAACTTGCTTGTATAGCAGTATCTTGTTGTCTATCGAAAGTTCTGAATTTCTTCCAATAAGCCAAAACATTTTATTGAATTTGAGCTGTAGCTCCTCTTTTTTTTTTTACATGCACCTTCCATCGGAGCTTTGCATCGAGTGTCATTCCTAGATAAAACTAGAAATTGAATTTCTTAATATGATATAGACACTTTTCTAAACTATAGTGGAACCAATACAACAAAAACTTACTAGTAATCCACTAATATTACAGTAAATTAAAGATATCCAAACTGGATATTTTTTTTATTTTTTTTTTAAGTTATAGCCACCTTTTAAATTATTATGGAGCAAATACAAGAACGACTGACGAGTGAAAGTTTGTCATGCCTAAAAGTAATGGGTAAACTCCTTTCAACCTATCGTGGAACAAATACTACAAAGAATTACAAGTGATTCACCACTGTTTCAGTGAAGTAAAGATGTATCCAGACTGGATTTAAAATTTTTTTAAATTATATAGTAACAATTTATTCCCTTATGGATCAATTGTAACCAAAAATTACAAGTCATTCACAATTATTATGAAGTAAAGGTATAACCAGACTGCATAATGGATTTTTAATGTAATAGCTAACCTTCCAAACCATCGCGAATAAATACTACAAAGACTTACAAATTACCCACCATTATTACACGTAAAGATGTATGTAAACTGAATTTTTGATTTTAAAAAAGATATAGGCCAACCTTTCTAACCATCATGAAATATATATAAAAAACACTTACAAGGGATCCAACACTATTATGGTGAAATAGAGATGTAATCGAACTGGATATTTGATTTTTTTAAAATAATATAGCCAACCTTGTAATCATGATGGAAAAATATAATAAATAATTACAAAATTACAAGTGATCTATCACTATTACAGTAAAGTTATATGAAGACTGAATTTCAGATTTTTTAATAATGATATATGTAGCCTTTCAACACTTCTTGGAAGACATACGAGGTGTGTTCAGAAAGTAACGAGAATTTTAATTTTTTGAACAAAATATTTATTTATTCTTTTACATTGATGTTGTTGCCTTCAAAATAGTTTCCATTGGGAGATTATGCACTTGTGCCAGCGCTTCTTCCAATCCTCGAAACACTTCTCAAACTTTGAGATAGCCTTAAGTTCTTTCAGCGATGCGCTTTTAATGTCATCTACGGCTGTAAAACAACGGCCCTTTAAGGTTCTCTTTATTTTTGGAAATAGGAAAAAGTTACACGGAGCCATGTCTGGCAAATATGGAGGCTGGGGCATCGTTACAGTACTGTTTTTGGCCAAAAATCCAAGAACAAGCTGGTGCATTATCGTGGTGCAAAAGCCATGAATTGTTTTTCCACAGATCCGGATTGCTTCACGCAAACGGCGTTGAACTTGTAGGTATTACTCCTTATTGACCGTTTCACCTGGTGGCAGGAATTCATGATGCACTATTCCATTAATATCGAAGAACACAGTGAGCATAACCTTCACGTTCGACCGCACTTGTCGAGCCTTTTTCGGTCTTGGCGAGCCAGAATGCCTCCACTGGGATGATTGAGCCTTAGTTTCGACGTCATATCCGTAAACCCATGTTTCGTCACCTGTTATAATACATTTCAGTAATTCTGCATCGTCGTTGATTTCATTTAGTGACCCCTGAGCAACTTCCATTCGCCGCTGTTTTTGTTCAAAATTCAACAATTTTGGAACGAATTTTGCTGCCACGCGTTTCATACACAAAACACTGGAAACAATGTCATGACACGATCCAATCAATATGCCAACATCATCATCGACCTCTCTCATTGTGATTCGGCGATTGTTCATAACCATTTCTTTCTCTTTTTTCACGTTTTCATCGGTTTTTGATGTGCTGGGCCGTTCAGTGAATTCGTCATCTTCAACGTCTTCACGGCCTTCTTGAAACGCTTGTACCACACGTAAACTCTTGCTTTACTCATAGCAGACTCACCACAGGCCTTTGTTAACATTTCACACACTATGTTGCACTTTTTAAAAATAATACAGCCAACCTTTCAAACCAACATGAAATCAAAACTACAAAGAATTACAAGTGATCTTTCACTATTACAGTGAAATAAAGATATAATTATCCATAGTGGATTGTTGTTTTATTAATTAAATAGCTAACCCTTCTTTAAAACATCATGAAACAAATACTATGTAGACTTAAAAATGAATCACCACTATTGGCCTAAATCAAATACGTGTTTAGAAAAGATTTTTGATTTTTCGAAATGATCGAGCATACTCCTTTAACACATCTTGGATACGTGTAAAAAAGGTTACGAATGATCCGCTTATATTAAAATAAAATTAAAATGTTTTCGAGCGGGATTTTGGTTTTTGTAAATGATACAGTTACCATGGAGCAAATAAAAGAAATATTAATTTAATTGAATTCGTTCATAATTTAATTCGTGGTGGGTTTTTAACCATTTTTTAAAAATAAATTAGTATTGTACCAGGAAATAAAAAATAGGTAAGGAATGGATAATTTAATGTCAATCAGAACACAAAATATGAATTGCAAAAATGTATACTGTAACTTCATTTTCAATTCTCTTTTGTTCAAAAAGTCATGGGTTACTTTAAAAATCTTGTGACAAATGCTATATTTATTTTTAATTGAAGTATATAAATCTGTATTTTTTTAGTACGGAACTCTTTGAATAATGTAGTTGGGCTGGGTAAGTAGTATGATGGCTTAAAATAATTTAAACAATTATTATTCACACTTACCAATACTTTAATTAATAATTTATACATAGGTGTATTAACATCATGTACTAATATGTAATAAACGTATAAAAACATCGTTGTTATACAATTAACACTTGAATACTGAATAATTAAGTTGGGCTGGGTAAGTAGTATGATGGCATTTAAAATAAGTTTAACATTTATTATACACACCTACAAATATACGAGGGTTGATCAAATATAAACGAGACTGATTTTTTAAAAAATTTATTGCTTACTTACAAATTATTCTTGATACAACTTATTTTTCTACATAGTCTCCCGCACGAGTAACACATTTTTCCCACCGGATTGGAAGTTTTTTAATTCCATCTTCGTAAAAAGTTCTCGGGCGTTCATTGAGCCATTGGAGCACGAAGGTCTCCACCGCAGAATCGTCTTCGAAACGCTGGCCTCCAAGCGCCTCTTTGAGTGGCCCAAACAGGTGATAGTCGCAGGGTGATAAGTCTGGACTGTATGGGGGATGTTCCATTGGTTCCCAGCCAATTTGATCGAGTTTAAGCCTCGTAGCGTTCGCCGAATGTGGTCGGGCATTATCGTGAAGAAGAATGACGTTTCTCGCCGGTTTAGATTTCCTTTTCCTACGAAAAGACTGTTTTGCGGCCTCTAAAACATCGCAATAATATTGTGCATTTATTGTGCGTCGTTGATGGAGGAAATCGACGTGAAAGGCGCCTTGATTGTCGAAAAATACAGTGGCCATTACCTTCCCGGCCGACGATCGTGATTTGGCCTTCAGGTTTTCTACTGCTTCCCGTCCTTCGGCGAATTCCTTGTGCCAAGCAAAAACGCGAGCTCTTGACAGGGTCCTGTCCCCGTATTGATCCGTCAATCTACGAAAGATTTCAGTCGGATTGACCCCCTCCTTGGCCAAAAACTTAATAATAATTCTCTGCTCCACAGAAACGTGCACTTCACTCTCACTCATTGTATAGTTTTATACCGAAGGGTCCGAACGGAAATGTTGCCCGTCTACGCCCGTCCCAAACCTCCCAGGCTACCTGAAACCACCCTTTAGAGTTCAATGTCCAACGGAAAAGTTTTTAGAAAGTCGGTCTCGTTTATATTTGATCAACCCTCGTATAATAAACGTATAAAACATCGCTGTTATACAATTAACACTTGAATACTAAATAATGAAGTTGGGCTGGGTAAGTAGCATGATGGCTTTTAAAATAATTTAAACATTTATTATTCACACCTACCAATATATATTTTTATAGCCTACTGGATTACAATATCAACATCAAAATATTCAAATTAATATAAAATGAAAAAAAGTTATGGTTTAAGATTTTGTATAACCACAATTTTGAAACAAATTTTCATTTTTTCACATGGAAATGTTTTTTTAAATGTTGTTATTAGGTTTTTTAAAACGTATTTCTGTCACGTTAGCAAGATGCCAATACGTCCTGAATATTTAATGTGAGCTGCCTCGGTGGCATAGTTGATAGCATACTGTGCTTTCACCCCAAGGACCCGGGTTCGATTCCCGGCCAGGGCTTGGCATTTTCATATGCTATAAATCAACCCATCGTCTGCATTAGCCCAAGTGTGCACAATAGTCGGACGTTAAAAAAAAAAAAAAAATAGAACACACTTAATAATTAACAATTTTAATTTTCTTTGTGAAAATATTTTATAGAGGAATTGTTTTTACATATTAAGTGTTAATGATTTCTATTAATGAAATATAATTTATAGGTGACAGATTTGTCTCATGTAAATATTGGTTTACAGGTTTAAAGACATTGCTGTGAATGGTTGGTATACAAGTGCTGCAGTTACAGAGGCTGGACAAATTTACGTATGGGGCATGGGAGGTTTGTACAAATACAATGATACAAAAACACTTAGATAAGCGTAAAGAAATATTTTAATCTGTTGTGCTAATTTGTCTTGCCTCATTAATTGCGATTAGCCTCATTAATGTGCTAATCGCCCTTCATTGCCTCCAACTGTCTGCTTGCTTTGTAGGATCAGATCTTAATAGCATTTTGTGGGATAAAGTTTATCTTAAACTCTTCAGAAACAAGTTTCAGCCTATTAAAAAAAAGTTATATTTTTATTTTGTCGTTAGTGATAATTATAAGTTTTTAATTTGGATGAATATTTTTTTTAAATATGTTTAAAGGTTATGTACGCATATGTGTACAAATCACTAAACTTGTGTATTAAAAAAATGATTTTTTTATATAATTCGTATTTATGTTTAGTATATGAATTTTGTATGGTGTTAATCAGTTTTGTTAAAGTTTAAAAATTAGCTTCTATCACGTTAGTGATAGACATTTCATGCATGATAATTTTTCCTAGAAAATTAAACATGAATTTTTTAAAAATCCAAATTACTCTATTAGTCAGGTAACCAAGGATAAGGCAAAAGAAGGTGTTTTAATAGTTAAAAAATAAAGAGTTATACGAGCAACTATCTCACTGACATGATAGCGGCAAATTCTGAAAAAGTAACTATATACAGTGAAATACGTTCAACACGAAAACGTTTAAGATGAAATATCGGTTAACAAAAAATAATACAATGTATATATGTATTTTCATGTATTTTTTTCTTTTAACATGAAACGAAAATCGTTTAACAAGAAAAGATTTCCCTTCTGGGAATGAACAAAATATGAAAAACACGAGCCATGTAGGCGAGATTTAAAGAGGAATGTGAAATGAGAGAGGTGGTTACGCATGTTTCATTGAAAGGAGGCTAACATGGCTTTGAAATACCCTCAGTATAGCCTGCGACACGGTTTTGTTTATGCTACTGTCACTCTCCACCCCTATAAACGCCACACAAAAACATATTATCTCTAATCAGTTGTCTTTGGAATTCGGTGATGAGCACATCACAGTGTGAGTGAAAATCAGTGAGTTTGGTTCATGTTTTTTTTTCTATTTTAGAAGAAATTTTTCATTGATTTTTGTTAAATATATGCATATATACATATCTATGTAAATAAAATATACTCTAATAAACTTAATTTTGTTGTATGTTTTTTTTGCAATATCCTTTAACACGAAAAAAAAAATATTTCTGTCCCCTCAGTTTCGTGTTATATATATATATATATATATATATATATATATATATATATATATATATATATATATATATATAGTGAAAATATAATCAGTTTTTGATATTGTTCACAAACCAGATACACAGTAAGCATGTCCTTACACAATCATACTTCACTAATATTAACTGTTATACTTCATTAACACAATCATACTTCACTTGATATTAACTGTTATACTTCATTACACATTCATACTTCATTGATATTAACTGTTATACTTCATTAACACAATCAGACTTCACTGATATTAACTGTTATATTTCATTAACACAATCAGACTTCACTGATATTAACTGCAGAGTCCCCATACACAGAATCCAACTCATCTTTGATTTGCGTTGGCGTATTGCCTTTCAAAAACAAATATTTAATGACAGCTCGATAATCGATTTTGTCTATTTTCATAAACATACATCAACTCACTCGAACGACTGTTTTACATCAATTACATAACAACTGCACGTCCAAAATGGCTGAAACTTTGGTGAGTAACTGTCAACAGATGAACAACGAAATTCGAGTGCTGCTATCTTCTTGTTGAGGTCAGAAACTTATGAGACCACTCTCGTACAAACTGTGTTAACTTAAATTGTATTAATAGTATTTGAAGTGATCACCAGCAAAGTAATAAAGAAAGAATACGTGAACTACATCTTGAATTAAAAAAAATTTCTTATTGTGACTATATCAGTAAGAAGAGAGCTTAAAAACCCATGGTTTTTTATTTGTATGTCCATAAAAGTGGTTGGTGGTTTTTATATTCCCCTTTAAATGCTCTTGACGGTTAAGATTTATAAATAACCATTGATTTTACCATGCGACCTCTTACATTGAAACAGAACAGATCAGTTAATCTATCCTTTGCAATTTTAAACTCCGGAGCCGACTTATTTTTTAATAAGAAGGCCCAAGGATGCAGCCCTATTTCACTTGTTTTTAAATAGCCTTTTTCAGATAAGATTTAACGACATTTCAGAGGAAATGAAATCGCTGCTTTGTAATCAGCAGGCAAAGCCATTTTCTCGTTGTGTAGAGAAAACCTTTTAAATTTAAACCAGCCTTTACCAGTCCTGTTGATTTATTTTCACTCCCCACTTTGAACAAAATGTTAAGCGTTGTGCTTTTTGTTGAAAAAGAAGAATAACTGAATGGTATCCTTGATTGATATTCAATCAATAACTTCAATGTCTTCAGTTTTTTCATTGTTCATGTCTGTCTTGGTGAACGGATATAACTTTCGCGGCTTGATAACTTCCTTCTTGCACATGCCTGGGTGTGTTTCCTTCACTTTTTTTATGTAACATACTGTTTTGATTCATTTACATTAAAGCATTTTCCTCAAGCTTACCTTTCAATACGTTTAAGTATCAAGAAGCTTTTTTTTCTCAGAGGCACGATTTGTTGTGCCTTTTTTTCGCAATAGGCGATTAAGAAGATATATTGCGGATCGAGTAAAATTTGTAAAAAATATGATAAAA
>JAJIZJ010000287.1:0-12241 GCA_022606455.1 Callitettix versicolor | reverse complement strand
AAATGGAATGAAGAATCAAAATACTAAAAAGTAACAGTTACAGGACCTACCTGAATATTTATATGGCAGACCTAAGGTTAACGCAAGCAAGACTGCACTGTCCCACCCAGCCTGGATAGGATATTGATCCTGTCTGAATCCTTCCCTTACCCAATCCTGTAGTTCTTGTGACGTAGAAGGTTTCTGTCGCAAACTACTATGCATACATTTTCTTGTTATTGGTTTTTTTCTGGCAACAGTCGTTTACATTAAACTTTTAACTGAAGTATTTGAGAAAATAGTGTATTTTTTCAATCCGGAAAAATAAATAAACCAGAGGCAATCAGATTTTAGACTTATTTTGGGTTTTCCTATTTGTTCACGAATACTAAATTTTTTATATTTTAAAATTAGTACTTTGTATTTTAGTTGTGAATATTCAAAAATGACTAAAAAATTAGCAAAATCTAATTAAAGGATATCGAGAAATTATTCTGATTTTATATTTTTCAAACTGGATTTTCTGGGACTATACTTTTAGCAAACAATAAGTTTTCTTTAAATACATATACGAACTATACTGGAGAAAAATTCGATTAAAATTGTTATAGCTAATTATGTTTAAACATTGGATTTTTAACTCTTTTTAAATACTTACCCAAAAAAGACGAAAAAGTTTTTTTGAAAAATTAAATATGGTTTCAAGACGTGCAAATTTTATAAATTTCGTCTATAGCTTAGTCCTCCAGCCATGTGCACTGATCGTTAGACTCAGGGGAGAAAACGGTTAATGGGCTTAGTCACTACCGTATCTCTGACCTGCAAGGTTTACATTTTCTGTTAACGCCAACGTCCTTATCAGTCTCATTGGTACAAAAAAAACATGACTTCCATTCTTTCTTCACATTTCCTAGCGTGATAGAAAAATTGAATCTATTAATATTTTACAAACAAAATATAACATTGGGAAAATACATAATTAATTTTTATTGTAACGTACGATAACCTAATATATAAAAATCAATGTTTGTGTCATATTTTATGCACTGCCATACCGTTCATCCGATTGTGATGGGCTTTTTGCTAAATGTTCAGGAATTTCCCGGAAAGGTTATAGACTATAAGACAGGCCCCCTTTGTAGTGAAAAACATGTTTTTCGGAACCTTTGCCGTACAGTTCATCCGATTGTGATGGGCTTTTGCTAAATGCTCAGCAATTTCCCGGAAAGGTTATAGACTATAAGACAGGCCCCCTTTGTAGTGAAAACGTGTTTTCGGAACCTTTGCCGTACAGTTCATCCGATTGTGATGGGCTTTTTGCTAAATGCTCAGCAATTTCCCGGAAAGGTTATAGACTATAAGACAGGCCCCCTTTGTAGTGAAAAACATGTTTTTCGGAACCTTTGCCGTACAGTTCATCCGATTGTGATGGGCTTTTTGCTAAATGCTCAGCAATTTCCCGGAAAGGTTATAGAATATAAGACAGGCCCTCTTTGTAGTGAAAAACATGTTTTTCGGAACCTTTGCCGTACAGTTCATCCGATTGTGATGGGCTTTTTTTGCTAAATGCTCAGCAATTTCCGGAAAGGTTATAGACTATAAGACAGGCCCCTTTGTAGTGAAAAACGTGTTTTTCGGAACCTTTGCCGTACAGTTCATCCGATTGTGATGGGCTTTTGCTAAATGCTCAGCAATTTCCGGAAAGGTTATAGACTATAAGACAGGCCCCTTTGTAGTGAAAAACATGTTTTCGGAACCTTTGCCGTACCGTTCATCCGATTGTGATGGGCTTTTTGCTAAATGTTCAGGAATTTCCCAGAAAGGTTATAGACTATAAGACAGGCCCCTTTGTAGTGAAAAACGTGTTTTTCGGAACCTTTTCCGTACCGTTCATCCGATTGTGATGGGCTTTTTGCTAAATGTTCAGGAATTTCCCGGAAAGGTTATAGACTATAAGACAGGCCCCCTTGTAGTGAAAAACGTGTTTTCGGAACCTTTGCCGTACCGTTCATCCGATTGTGATGGGCTTTTTGCTAAATGTTCAGGAATTTCCCGGAAAGGTTATAGACTATAAGACAGGCCCCCTTTGTAGTGAAAAACGTATTTTTCGGAACCTTTGCCGTACCGTTCATCCGATTGTGATGGGATTTTTGCTAAATGTTCAGGAATTTCCCGGAAAGATTATAGACTATAAGACAGGCCCCCTTTGTAGTGAAAAACGTGTTTTTCGGAACCTTTGCCGTACCGTTCATCCGATTGTGATGGGCTTTTTGCTAAATGTTCAGGAATTTCCCGGAAAGGTTATAGACTATAAGACAGGCCCCCTTTGTAGTGAAAACGTGTTTTTCGGAACCTTTGCCGTACCGTTTATCCGATTGTGATGGGATTTTTGCTAAATGTTCAGGAATTTCCCGGAAAGGTTATAGACTATAAGACAGGCCCTTTTTGTAGTGAAAAACGTGTTTTTCGGAACCTTTGCCGTACAGTTCATCCGATTGTGATGGGCTTTTGCTAAATGCTCAGCAATTTCCCGGAAAGGTTATAGACTATAAGACAGGCCCCCTTTGTAGTGAAAAACGTGTTTTTCGGAACCTTTGCCGTACAGTTCATCCGATTGTGATGGGCTTTTTGCTAAATGCTCAGCAATTTCCCGGAAAGGTTATAGACTATAAGACAGGCCCCCTTTGTAGTGAAAAACATGTTTTTCGGAACCTTTGCCGTACCGTTCATCCGATTGAGATGGGCTTTTTGCTAAATGTTCAGGAATTTCCCAGAAAGGTTATAGACTATAAGACAGGCCCCCTTTGTAGTGAAAAACGTGTTTTTCGGAACCTTTTCCGTACCGTTCATCCGATTGTGATGGGCTTTTTGCTAAATGTTCAGGAATTTCCCGGAAAGGTTATAGACTATAAGACAGGCCCCCTTTGTAGTGAAAAACGTGTTTTTCGGAACCTTTGCCGTACCGTTCATCCGATTGTGATGGGATTTTGCTAAATGTTCAGGAATTTCCCGGAAAGATTATAGACTATAAGACAGGCCCCCTTTGTAGTGAAAAACGTGTTTTTCGAACCTTTGCCATACCGTTCATCCGATTGTGATGGGCTTTTTGCTAAATGTTCAGGAATTTCCCGGAAAGGTTATAGACTATAAGACAGGCCCCTTTGTAGTGAAAAACGTGTTTTCGGAACCTTTGCCGTACCGTTTATCCGATTGTGATGGGATTTTTGCTAAATGTTCAGGAATTTCCCGGAAAGGTTATAGACTATAAGACAGGCCCCCTTTGTAGTGAAAACGTGTTTTTCGGAACCTTTGCCGTACCGTTCATCCGATTGTGATGGGATTTTTGCTAAATGTTCAGGAATTTCCGGAAAGGTTATAAACTATAAGACAGGCCCCTTTGTAGTGAAAAACGTGTTTTTCGGAACCTTTGCCGTACCGTTCATCCGATTGTGATGGGATTTTTGCTAAATGTTCAGGAATTTCCCAGAAAGGTTTTAGGCTATAAGACAGGCCCCTTTGTAGTGAAAAACGTGTTTTTCGGAACCTTTGCCGTACCGTTCATCCGATTGTGATGGGATTTTTGCTAAATGTTCAGGAATTTCCCGGAAAGGTTTTAGGCTATAAGACAGGCCCCTTTGTAGTGAAAACGTGTTTTTCGGAACCTTTGCCATACCGTTCATCCGATTGTGATGGGATTTTTGCTAAATGTTCAGGAATTTCCCGGAAAGGTTATAGACTATAAGACAGGCCCCCTTTGTAGTGAAAAACGTGTTTTTCGGAACCTTTGCCGTACCGTTCATCCGATTGTGATGGGATTTTTGCTAAATGTTCAGGAATTTCCCGGAAAGGTTATAGACTATAAGACAGGCCCCCTTTGTAGTGAAAAACGTGTTTTGTGTATTCACACAATTTTTGTGTGAATACAAAACTTTGAAAACTTTGTGTGAATACGAAGTTTTGCTAGATCTGTACGCGCCTACTTTCAAAACTCAAGGTCAAATATATCACCGTGTTGGTTCATTTTTACCAGTTCCGGACGTGGTACATAAATTTCTACAAATCTACTTTATGGATGACGTGATGCACAAGTTGATCAACGTTGCGACGCTATACCAGGCACCAAACGCCACATAACAAGCTATTTACAAACATTTTCACCAAAACAATGCATTGATAAGATTATTCAAAACAATTGACAACTTACCGGTGGATCATTAGGCAATTAAATACAAGCCGACAAAACACTACTGGAATAGCATCAATGAAGTTGCGATTGTCATAGTTGGTAAAGAACGTGATATTCTACAGCGACGAAATAATACAATTTAACGTGTCGCTGAAACACATCGATCATACAGCGACGAAATAATACAATTCAACGTGTTGCTGAAACACATCGATCATACAGCGACGAAATAATACAATTCAACGTGTTGCTGAAACACATCGATCATACAGCGACGAAATAATACAATTCAACGTGTTGCTGAAACACATCGATCATACAGCGACGAAATAATACAATTCAACGTGTCGCTGAAACACATCGATCATACAGCGACGAAATAATACAATTCAACGTGTTGCTGAAACACATCGATCATACAGCGACGAAATAATACAATTCAACGTGTTGCTGAAACACATCGATCATACAGCGACGAAATAATACAATTCAACGTGTCGCTGAAACACATCGATCATACACCGACGAAATAATACAATTCAACGTGTCGCTGAAACACATCGATCATACAGCGACGAAATAATACAATTCAACGTGTCGCTGAAACACATCGATCATACAACGACGAAATAATACAATTCAACGTGTCGCTGAAACACATCGATCATACAGCGACGAAATAATACAATTCAACGTGTCGCTGAAACACATCGATCATACAGCGACGAAATAATACAATTCAACGTGTCGCTGAAACACATCGATCATACACCGACGAAATAATACAATTCAACGTGTCGCTGAAACACATCGATCATACAACGACGAAATAATACAATTCAACGTGTCGCTGAAACACATCGATCATACAGCGACGAAATAATACAATTCAACGTGTCGCTGAAACACATCGATCATACAACGACGAAATAATACAATTCAACGTGTTGCTGAAACACATCGATCATACAACGACGAAATAATACAATTCAACGTGTTGCTGAAACACATCGATCATACAGCGACGAAATAATACAATTCAACGTGTCGCTGAAACACATCGATCATACACCGACGAAATAATACAATTCAACGTGTCGCTGAAACACATCGATCATACAACGACGAAATAATACAATTCAACGTGTTGCTGAAACACATCGATCATACAGCGACGAAATAATACAATTCAACGTGTCGCTGAAACACATCGATCATACAACGACGAAATAATACAATTCAACGTGTTGCTGAAACACATCGATCATACAGCGACGAAATAATACAATTCAACGTGTCGCTGAAACACATCGATCATACAACGACGAAATAATACAATTCAACGTGTCGCTGAAACACATCGATCATACAACGACGAAATAATACAATTCAACGTGTTGCTGAAACACATCGATCATACAGCGACGAAATAATACAATTCAACGTGTCGCTGAAACACATCGATCATACACCGACGAAATAATACAATTCAACGTGTCGCTGAAACACATCGATCATACAACGACGAAATAATACAATTCAACGTGTCGCTGAAACACATCGATCATACAGCGACGAAATAATACAATTCAACGTGTCGCTGAAACACATCGATCATACAACGACGAAATAATACAATTCAACGTGTCGCTGAAACACATCGATCATACAGCGACGAAATAATACAATTCAACGTGTCGCTGAAACACATCGATCATACAGCGACGAAATAATACAATTCAACGTGTTGCTGAAACACATCGATCATACAGCGACGAAATAATACAATTCAACGTGTTGCTGAAACACATCGATCATACAACGACGAAATAATACAATTCAACGTGTCGCTGAAACACATCGATCATACAGCGACGAAATAATACAATTCAACGTGTCGCTGAAACACATCGATCATACAGCGACGAAATAATACAATTCAACGTGTCGCTGAAACACATCGATCATACAGCGACGAAATAATACAATTCAACGTGTCGCTGAAACACATCGATCATACAGCGACGAAATAATACAATTCAACGTGTCGCTGAAACACATCGATCATACAACGACGAAATAATACAATTCAACGTGTCGCTGAAACACATCGATCATACAGCGACGAAATAATACAATTCAACGTGTCGCTGAAACACATCGATCATACAGCGACGAAATAATACAATTCAACGTGTCGCTGAAACACATCGATCATACAGCGACGAAATAATACAATTCAACGTGTTGCTGAAACACATCGATCATACAGCGACGAAATAATACAATTCAACGTGTCGCTGAAACACATCGATCATACAGCGACGAAATAATACAATTCAACGTGTCGCTGAAACACATCGATCATACAGCGACGAAATAATACAATTCAACGTGTCGCTGAAACACATCGATCATACAGCGACGAAATAATACAATTCAACGTGTCGCTGAAACACATCGATCATACAGCGACGAAATAATACAATTCAACATCGATCATCGCTAAAAATTCAACGTGTCGCTGAAACATCGATCATACAGCGACGAAATAATACAATTCAACGTGTTGCTGAAACACATCGATCATACAGCGACGAAATAATACAATTCAACGTGCTCGATCATGCAGCGACGAAATAATACATTCAACGTGTCGCTGAAACACATCGATCATACAGCGACGAAATAATACAATTCAACGTGTCGCTGAAACACATCGATCATACAACGACGAAATAATACAATTCAACGTGTCGCTGAAACACATCGATCATACAGCGACGAAATAATACAATTCAACGTGTCGCTGAAACACATCGATCATACAACGACGAAATAATACAATTCAACGTGTCGCTGAAACACATCGATCATACAACGACGAAATAATACAATTCAACGTGTCGCTGAAACACATCGATCATACAACGACGAAATAATACAATTCAACGTGTCGCTGAAACACATCGATCATACAACGACGAAATAATACAATTCAACGTGTCGCTGAAACACATCGATCATACAGCGACGAAATAATACAATTCAACGTGTCGCTGAAACACATCGATCATACAGCGACGAAATAATACAATTCAACGTGTCGCTGAAACACATCGATCATACAGCGACGAAATAATACAATTCAACGTGTCGCTGAAACACATCGATCATACAGCGACGAAATAATACAATTCAACGTGTCGCTGAAACACATCGATCATACAACGACGAAATAATACAATTCAACGTGTCGCTGAAACACATCGATCATACAACGACGAAATAATACAATTCAACGTGTCGCTGAAACACATCGATCATACAACGACGAAATAATACAATTCAACGTGTCGCTGTCGCTGAAACACATCGATCATACAGCGACGAAATAATACAATTCAACGTGTCGCTGAAACACATCGATCATACAGCGACGAAATAATACAATTCAACGTGTCGCTGAAACACATCGATCATACAACGACGAAATAATACAATTCAACGTGTCGCTGAAACACATCGATCATACAACGACGAAATAATACAATTCGACGAAATAATACAATTCAATTCAACGTGTCACTGAAACACATCGATCATACAACGACGAAATAATACAATTCAACGTGTCGCTGAAACACATCGATCATACAACGACAAAATAATGCAATTCAACGTGTCGCTGAAACACATCGATCATACAACGACGAAATAATACAATTCAACGTGTCGCTGAAACACATCGATCATACAGCGACGAAATAATACAATTCAACGTGTCGCTGAAACACATCGATCATACAACGACGAAATAATACAATTCAACGTGTCACTGAAACACATCGATCATACAACGACGAAATAACAATTCACAAACACATCGATCAACAGTGTCGCTGAAACACATCGATCATACAGCGACGAAATAATACAATTCAACGTGTCGCTGAAACACATCGATCATACAACGACGAAATAATACAATTCAACGTGTCGCTGAAACACATCGATCATACAGCGACGAAATAATACAATTCAACGTGTCGCTGAAACACATCGATCATACAGCGACGAAATAATACAATTCAACGTGTCGCTGAATCACATCGATCATACAACGACGAAATAATACAATTCAACGTGTCGCTGAAACACATCGATCATACAACGACGAAATAATACAATTCAACGTGTCGCTGAAACACATCGATCATACAGCGACGAAATAATACAATTCAACGTGTCGCTGAAACACATCGATCATACAGCGACGAAATAATACAATTCAACGTGTTGCTGAAACACATCGATCATACAACGACGAAATAATACAATTCAACGTGTCACTGAAACACATCGATCATACAGCGACGAAATAATACAATTCAACGTGTCGCTGAAACACATCGATCATACAGCGACGAAATAATACAATTCAACGTGTCGCTGAAACACATCGATCATACAACGACGAAATAATACAATTCAACGTGTCGCTGAAACACATCGATCATACAGCGACGAAATAATACAATTCAACGTGTCGCTGAAACACATCGATCATACAGCGACGAAATAATACAATTCAGCGTGTCGCTGAATCACATCGATCATACAACGACGAAATAATACAATTCAACGTGTCGCTGAAACACATCGATCATACAACGACGAAATAATACAATTCAACGTGCCGCTGAAACACATCGATCATACAACGACGAAATAATACAATTCAACGTGTCGCTGAAACACATCGATCATACAGCGACGAAATAATACAATTCAACGTGTCGCTGAAACACATCGATCATACAACGACGAAATAATACAATTCAACGTGTCGGTGAAACACATCGATCATACAGCGTCGAAATAATACAATTCAACGTGTCGCTGAAACACATCGATCATACAACGACGAAATAATACAATTCAACGTGTCGCTGAAACACATCGATCATACAGCGACGAAATAATACAATTCAACGTGTCGCTGAAACACATCGATCATACAGCGACGAAATAATACAATTCAACGTGTCACTGAAACACATCGATCATACAACGACGAAATAATACAATTCAACGTGTCGCTGAAACACATCGATCATACAGCGACGAAATAATACAATTCAACGTGTCGCTGAAACACATCGATCATACAACGACAAAATAATACAATTCAACGTGTCGCTGAAACACATCGATCATACGATGCGCTGCAGAATCCCGTAATTTATTTGGAGGGCAAGACGGATATCACTTCAATATTACGCAAACTATCAACAAGGAAGTAAATATCATTATTTTCTTTTATAATTATTTCTTTATTTTTTCCCGCGGCAGAAACGCACCGGGTACCAGCTGGTGACACATAAACTGTCTTTATGAAACGGAGATACAGTATATATAAAAGTATTGCTTAAGATTTCTTTTGATGTTGGTGAAGTGGAAGTGCTTGTATATACCTTTTTTTTCGGCGAAAAACCGTTAAGGTTATCATCGCCGTCATGCAAAATGAAAGTATAAAGAAAAATAACAAAATTTACTTAAATAAGAAAATAAAACTATAACAAACTATAATGGTAAAATAAATTAAACAAAAATTTAAATAACAGGTATAACTATATAACAATAAGGTATATTTAAGAACTAAGTAACAATGAATAATGAATAAAATTTAATAACAATTCGTAAAAGTATATATAAACATAACAGAAATAAAGTTATTTAGATAAAATAAATAACACAAGAAATAACAAATATATAAATTAAATTTTATTTAAAACATTCAGATGATGAAGGAAGTCTGGAACCCGGTCAACGGCCGAGGCACTATCTCCCAACGTCGTCGGCAAACAGTTGTTCAGACCACACATAACACGCACATTTTGGAAACCATCACAATCGAGCAATATATGTTTTATTGTGATGGTTTCCTACAGAACTCGCATTCAGGTGGGTCCCACGATCCATCAGAAATCCATGCGTTAACATGGAGTGACCAATGCAAAGGCGGGAGAACACCACCTCTTCTCTACGACTTGCACGTATTGACGACCCCCAAGAACGAACAGTATTTTTAATTACCCTCAATTTGTTACTGCTTGTAGCTGCCCATTCATTTCCCACTGTAGAAGAATTAAATGTTTTACGTGACAAAGAAAGTCAGACAAGATTACACGTTGAGTGCATGGTGGCAGAAACGTTGCTTCCTTTGCCGCATTATCCGCTACAGTGTTTCCAAATATTCCACCGTGACTAGGAATCCAGATAAATGATACTCTTGCACCTCGTAGTTCAAGTCTATGGACAGAGCACAGAATGTACTCACAGAATGAACCACTTGTTTTGATAGACCCAGCTATGGGCTCTGACACCCATAACTCAACATTCATGTGCTTGCCAGGCGCCTATAGGCTGCTCGGTTGCAGAACTTATCCCATCAAAGGTCCTCAGCAGTGCAAGGCACACATCAGGTTCCACATACTTGGCCCCACCAAACGAAACCAAGCAGTATCGCCACTCCCAGACATAACGAAACAAGTACAGCAAATCCCTAAATGTGTGTGTGTAAGGTGTTTAAATCGTAAGTGTAAGTGTGTTAGACTCGGGTGCTGCGAGGTTCATCTAGGTCCTCTCAATAGGTGCAGCTAGTCTACACCCCCCTGCAGGTATGTGTGTGTGTGTGTGGAGTAAATGAGTGAGAGTAGAATGAGCTAGAGGTATGGTGGGGTTGCTAAGCCCATCAGCTGCTCACTTCAGCTGCCTCCGCCGGCACAGTATATATAAAAGTATTCCTTAAGATTTCTTTTGATGTTGGTGAAGTGGCAGTGCTTGTATATACCAAACTCCTGAGTCAGAATCATTGAGATTGGCCCTAGCAATTACCAGTGTCTTTAGGATGTTTTTTTTCAGGTTAGGCTATGTTCTCGTCAATAGGTTAGGTTAGGACTTGTTTGCTGCCACGTAACCACACTCAAAGTAATGTTACCTACCTCTCTGCTCGTGCATCATTCATATAAAATAATAAGTAATAACGACAACTACAGGGTACTGTATTGTACATAAAGGATGCTGAATTAATAAAAGGTTTGTTGGGCGCACTAGTTGATTAGAGCTTTAAAAGATAGTAGAAAGAAAAACTTAATTTCATAATAAAAAAAAAAATAAATAAAGCCCACAGTAGTTAAAAATCTATATAGATATATTTGTATATCGCCTGTACAAAACTAATATACTCCACTCTTTGTAACAGACTGCTAAATTCATGTATTTTGAAAGGACATTTAAATTATAGCAATGTTTGTGTGTATGTACACACACTACTGTATGTATACATGTATATATATATATATATATATATATATATATATATATATATATACACACACACACATAATTAAATTTTATTTTTTGTTAATTAAAACAATTTTATCTTTTAGGATATTTAATTTGGTTAAATATAGACAAGAATTTAGTGTAATTTTCCAGTTAGTAACACAATTAATTATTGATCACACAGACCATCAGTAATATTATTTACCAATAAATCTATTTAATAAATGAGATTCATTATTTTCAACAACTTCTCTGATTAACAAAAAATAATAATTGAAAAGAGTTTGGAGCAGTACTACAATTTTACTTATATAAACAGTGTGATGAAATGTAATTTTATATGTAAACGAGATGAGCAATTTCAATCTTCCCTCGCCTTTACAAATATTTCCTTGTTTATTTAAACTAAGTCTTTAAGAAACAGCCTATAATGGTTCCAGAACTGTGCATTACTATAATAAAACTCCAACTGCTTAATTAAATAAATGCTTTGACCTTTATTAGGAAATTCAATTTTTAACAAAACCTAAATGTACATAATTTATATTTATTACATAATTTAATGTAAAAGAAAGTAATTATATATATTCTTGTAGTAGTACAGTTGAGAATTTAATACACTGGGTAATGAATGATCTATTATAAATACTAAATACAATACAGCTACACACACAAACAACATTGTACTTGAAGCTCACTGTGAATGAGAGAGGTGGGCTCCTTCAC
>JAJIZJ010000792.1:0-11238 GCA_022606455.1 Callitettix versicolor | reverse complement strand
CCCATTTTTAGGTATCGCAACAGCAAGGAGCGACCTCGGTGAGCCGATCCCGCCACGGTTCCGCTTCCGGTTCGTTGAGACGTGGATGATCGTACGTGACCACATTGGATTCGATGTAATTATAGTAGCTATAATTATTTTTGATGCAAATAAAGTATGCACTCACTTTCGTTTGTCCTTGGGTGAATTACTTCCTTCCACCCTTGTGGTTATATAGACATATTGTGTGTGTGTGTGTGTGAGAGAGAGAGAGAGAGAGAGAGAGAGAGAACCGATCAACCCGCAACACCTGCATAATGATAGCTTTCACTGATTTGTGAATTTGTTTTTATTTAATGAGTGTGTACCTGCCTTTTGATGACTTTCTACTATTTTCTGGTTCGGAACAGTAAACCTGATACTCCTAATTACCCATGCAACACTATATACACAATATTTCAATACTGTTCAACCCTGCAGGGTGCAGACTAACTACACCTGTTGAGAGGATTTAGACATCCTTCGCGGTAGTGCGCGTGCGCGAACGCTACGCTGACGGTGTAATCTTATATTGTAATAAACCTAAAAGTAAAAATACAAAAAAATTAAAAAATATAAAACAAAAAACTTTTTGGGAGACTACAATTTTGTCATGGAGTGGTAGTCACCGGGAGTAGCGATGGTTAACACCGGATTGTAATGTGGGCTACGATGGCGACTTCACCATCTTCGTACGACGGTTCCAACCCGTGTACAAACACAGAGGACAATCGTGAATATAGTTTATGCGGGCCTGAAAAGGGCCATTTGTACGCTGCTCCTCGGATTCAAGGAGCAGAAAGAGGGTATTAAGGGACATGTCAGGGATAACGACTTAATGTAGAGTCCTACATATCAGTGTCCAGAACGTCAAGAGTAGAGGTTACGTCAAAGTCGAGGGCTACGTATGTCTGTGGTGGCTGTGGCGGCGGTGGTGGTGGCGGTAACGGCGGCGGACGAGGGCGACGACGAAGAACTCCAATGTTTATGGTCACCCAAAAATGACCAACCTTCTCGTCGTCGCCCTCGTCCGCCGCCGTTACCGCCACCACCACCGCCGCCACAGCCACCACAGACATACGTAGCCCTCGACTTTGACGTAACCTCTACTCTTGACGTTCTGGACACTGATATGTAGGACTCTACATTAGAGTCGTTATCCCTTGACATGTCCCTTAATACCCCTCTTTCTGCTCCTTGAATCCGAGGAGCAGCGTACAAATGGCCCTTTTCAGGGCCCGCATAAACGTATTCACGATTGTCCTCTGTGTTTGTACACGGGGTTGGAACCGTCGTACGAGGTGGTGAAGTCGCCATCGTAGCCCACATTACAATCCGGTGTTAACCATCGCTACTCCCGGTGACTACCACTCCATGACAAAATTGTAGTCTCCCAAAAAGTTTTTTTGTTTTATATTTTTAATTTTTTTGTATTTTTACTTTTAGGTTTATTACAATATAAGATTACACTGTCAGCGTAGCGTTCGCGCACGCGCGCACTACCGCGAAGGATGTCTAAATCCTCTCAACAGGTGTAGTTAGTCTGCACCCTGCAGGGTTGAAACAGTATTGAAATATTGTGTATATAGTGTTGCATGGGTAATTAGGAGTATCAGGTTTACTGTTCCGAACCAAGAAAATAGTAGAAAGTCATCAAAAGGCAGGTACACACTCATTAAATAAAACAAATTCACAAATCAGTGAAAGCTATCATTATGCAGGTGTTGCGGGTTGATCGGTTCTCTCTCTCTCTCTCTCTCTCACACACACACACACACACACACAATATGTCTATATAACCACAAGGGTGGAAGGGAAGTAATTCACCCAAGGACAAACGAAAGTGAGTGCATACTTTATTTGCATCAAAAATAATTATAGCTACTATAATTACATCGAATCCAATGTGGTGGTCACGTACGATCATCCACGTCTCAACGAACCGGAAGCGGAACCGTGGCGGGATCGGCTCACCGAGGTCGCTCCTTGCTGTTGCGATACCTAAAAATGGGTCGCGATGATTCCTGGCGGACACGTAGCTTGCAGGGAATGTCTGGAACAGCTTACCGAGTGCCCCTACTGTGAGAAAGAGATCAAACGCAGCATGCAAGTGTTCCTAGATTTTGAAATGAGCGACAATATACAAACTATTCCTTCTTGTTTACTTTGTTCGAACAAATCGCCGGATAACGCCATAACATGCGGTCACGTTTATTTTATTTTTTTTTTTTTGCTACTAGTGTATCTTGCGCGTTAGGGAATACCCAATGCAGAAGTCGTATTACGTTTGTACTTGGCCTCCGTATTTAATAGGGCAGACATAACTTAACTGTTTCGCCGCTACTGGTGAGGAGATAGTAGTACTAAGAGTGACGTCTATACGACATTTTGTCCACGACTGCAATCTATTTATTACCATGTGAATAGTTCTTTCAGATGTTGCCGTATATCTGTTGCTTACATAGATCGCCGTTGACGTTGTCGCCATTGCCGTCGTTGTCGTTGTCATTGATGTAGATGCCATCTTCGAAATCATCGTCGTTGCAGCTTGTCAATGTCGTGTCGTCGTTATCCTGGTCATCGTTGTCTTCGTCGTCATCGTTGTCTTCGTCGTCGTCGTCGTCGTCGACGACGTCGTTGCAAACGTAACTACGTATTGCGTAGTTTCTGTTCCTTACCGTTAACTGCGGCAGAAGAACATTTAGTAAAATTAAAAACGTGGCTGTGTGTTTTTTTTTCTAAGTACATAAATACTAAACTATGTTTTCAAACGATTTTATTAAATTTTCAAATATTATGGTAACTTCCGCTCATAACGTTTAAAATGCTAATAATAAATATTTACTGTTTAACTAAACTGGTTGTTATTTATTGATTTGATTGCATGCTTTCATATTCATTGAAATGAAATATCACAGTAATTAGCTATGTTACCTGTATTATGCTTTTCATTGTTTTACTATCTTAGCCCCCTACTTGTATGTGTGTGTAGACTAACTGCACCTGTTGAGAGGACTTAGACGTCCCTCGAGGGTACCCTAACACACACAAACTTACACTTACAAGACTTTAACACTTTACACTCACATCTACATTTGGATGGCCTCAATTAAACATGTTTGTGCTTAATAGGTCTTGTGTTCGGTATAATGGTATTCGATATAATTAAAAAGATTTATAATAAGAGGTGATCAAAATTACGTTAGGTTTTGCCGTGCAGCCAGTATACTCTCAACTTTGAATCAGAGCCAGCCGTCTTGAAACAGAAGTGAGTGAGTGAGGATAACCTTACACATACGTCTTTCAGGCTTTGTACAAGGTTTCTTAGGAAAAAGTGTTAAACATACATTTGGACTACAAGCCGGTTGTTATTTATTGATTTGATTGCATGCTTTCATATTCATTGAAATGAAATATCACAGTAATTAGCTATGTTACCTGCATTATGCTTTTCATTGTTTTACTATCTTAGCCCCCTACTTGTATGTGTGTGTAGACTAACTGCACCTGTTGAGAGGACTTAGACATCCCTCGGGGTACCCTAACACACACACAAACACACTTTACACTTACACCTACATTTGGATGGCCTCAATTAAACATGTTTGTGCTTAATAGGTCTGATGTGCGGTATAATTGTATTCGATATAATTAATATATGTCTTGAAACAGAAGTGAGTGAGTGAGGATAACCTTACACATACGTCTTTCAGGCTTTGTACAAGGTTTCTTAGGAAAAAGTGTTAAACATACATTTGGACTACAAGCCGGTTGTTATTTATTGATTTGATTGCATGCTTTCATATTCATTGAAATGAAATATCACAGTAATTAGCTATGTTACCTGCATTATGCTTTTCATTGTTTTACTATCTGAGCCCCCTACATGGGTGTGTAGACTAACTGCACCTGTTGAGAGGACTTAGACGTCCCTAGGGGTACCCTAACACATACACACTTACACTTACAAGACTTTAACACTTTACACTCACACCTACATTTGGATGGCCTCAATTAAACATGTTTGTGCTTAATAGGTCTGGTATGCGGTATAATGGTATTCGATATAATTAAAAAGATTTATAATAAGAGATGATCAAAATTACGTTAGGTTTTGCCGTGCAGCCAGTATACTCTCAACTTTGAATCAGAGCCAGCCGTCTTGAAACAGAAGTGAGTGAGTGAGGATAACCTTACTCACACGTCTTTCATGCTTTGTAAAAGGTTTCTTAGGAAAAAGTGTTAAACATACATTTGGACTACAAGCCGGTTGTTATTTATTGATTTGATTGCATGCTTTCATATTCATTGAAATGAAATATCACAGTAATTAGCTATGTTACCTGCATTATGCTTTTCATTGTTTTACTATCTTAGCCCCCTACTTGTATGTGTGTGTAGACTAACTGCACCTGTTGGGAGGACTTAGACGTCCCTCGGGGTACCCTAACACACACACACACACACACACACACACACACACACACACACACACACACACACACACACACACACACACACACACACTTACACTTACAAGACTTTAACACTTTACACTCACACATACATTTGGATGGCCTCAATTAAACATGTTTGTGCTTAATAGATTTTGTGTGCGGTATAATGGTATTCGATATAATTAATATGTGTCTTGAAACAGAAGTGAGTGAGTGAGGATAACCTTACACATAAGTCTTTCAGGCTTTGTACAACGTTTCTTAGGAAAAAGTGTTACACATACATTTGGACTACAAGCCGGTTGTTATTTATTGATTTTATTGCATGCTTTCATATTCATTGAAATGAAATATCACAGTAAATAGCTATGTTACCTGCATTATGCTTTTCATTGTTTTACTATCTTAGCACCCTACATGGGTGTGTAGACTAACTGCACCTGTTGAGAGGACTTAGACGTCCCTCGGGGTACCCTAACACACACACACTTACACTTACAAGACTTTAACACTTGACACTCACACCTACATTTGGATGACCTCAATTAAACTTGTTTGTGCTTAATAGGTCTGGTGTGTAGTATAATGGCATTCGATATAATTAAAATAATTTATAATAAGAGTTGATCGAAATTATGATAGGTTTTGCCGTGCAGCCAGTATACTCTCAACTTTGAATCAGAACCAGCCGTCTTGAAACAGAAGTGAGTGAGTGAGGAAAACCTTATACATACGTCTTTCAGGTTTTATACCAATGTTTCTTAGGAAAAAGTGTTAAACATACATTTAGCCTTTATACAAGACATGGTCAGAGTCCGCCATCTTGAAACGGAAGTGAATGAGGATAACATTGCCCATACATCTTTCAGGCTTTATACCAAGTTTTCTTCGTACCAAATTGCAAAAAAAATCGACCAATGCCTTTGATTAAAAATTCGTACATTCGACATCGTTAAAATAAAAGCCGCCATCTTGAAACCGATGTAAAAGAAGTATTAAACATACATTTGGACTTTATACAAGATATCCTCCAACTGAATTTTAAAATAATCGATCATTGCGTTTGACCAAAGCTGCGTACACTCGTCTCGTTAAACCAGAGGCTGCCATATTGTAGCATAAGTAAATGGGGAATAATCTTACACATCTCTAGGGCAGAGCCTTGCCATGATGGAACCAAAGCTGGGCAGGCTACACGATGGCGACTGGTTGGGTACTTACTATAATGTCACCTAGGATGAACCCATGTCACGATGGAACCAAGGCTGGCCAGGGTACACGATGGCAACGGGTTGGGTACGTACCATAATGGAAATGGTTCGAAAGAGTACATGATGGAGACGGTTTAGGTACTTATCATAATGGCAAAAATGGCTGAGAAGAGTACATGATGGAGACTTTTTGGGTATCATAATAGCAAAAATGGCTGGGAAGAGTACATGATGGAGACTTTTGGGTATCATAATGGCAAAAATGACTGGGAAGAGTACATGATGGAGACGGTTGGGTACTTATCATAATGGCAAAAATGGCTGGGAAGAGTACATGATGGAGACTTTTTGGGTATCATAATGGCAAAAATGGCTGGGTAGAGTACATGATGGAGACGGTTTCGGTACTTACCATAATTGCAAAAAAATGGTTGGGAAAGCTGTGATGATGGCGAAGGACTGGGTATATACTATAATGTCACCTAGGGCTGAGTATGTACCGTGATGGCACCAAATGATAGGCAAGGTACATGATGGCGACGGACTGAATACGTACCATAATGACAAAAAAAATGGTTTGGAAGGGTACATGATGGCGACGGGTTGGGTGCGTACCATAATGGCAAAATGGCTGGGAAGAGTACATGATAGAGACTGGCTGGGTACATACTATAATGTCGCTTAGGGCGGAGTACGTACCATGATGCCCCAGATGCTAGACAAAGCACACGATGGCGCCGGGTTGGGTACTTACCATATTGGCAAAAATAGCCGGGAAGAGTACATGATGGCGACATGTCACCTAGGTCTAAGTAAGTAAAATGACGGCACCAAAGCTGGGCAGGATACACGATGGCGAAGGTTTGGGTACGTACTATAATGGTGAAAATGGCCTGGGAAGGGTACATGATGGCGACGGGCTGGGCACGTGTCATGATAGCACTAGATGCTAGGCA
The DNA here is from genome assembly GCA_022606455.1 of Callitettix versicolor. Lineage (NCBI taxonomy): Eukaryota > Metazoa > Arthropoda > Insecta > Hemiptera > Cercopidae > Callitettix > Callitettix versicolor. The sequence goes on along the minus strand of JAJIZJ010000792.1, from coordinate 4,596 downwards.
GGGTACATAATGGCGCCGGGTTGGGTACGTACTGTAATGTCACCTAGGGCCGATAGTGAAAAAAATATAATTCGTTTTACCTCGTGAACGCTTGTATTATGTCCGCCTTGTATTGTTTCAACGCTTCTTTCCTTCTCCACAACACGGCTGCAACTGGCCTACGCGATAATGCAGTACTGCGGCTACTTGTCGACCGCAAAGCGCATGTTGCCAGCATGTGCAACAGTGTATTAGCTTGATTTTTTCTATATTTTTTACAAACAAAACTCAATACTGCTGCGAACTGAAATGCTTCGTCGCGCCCGAATGCCAAGTAGACGGGCTAGCGTGCAAAATCTGCCAGTGTTTTTCCTTCTGCCATTGCCGTTGCAGAACCGTACAAATGAAATTGAATTTTGCCAGACTGTCTGTGTACAAGATAGGAGTCGACGATTACGCCTGCTGCAGAAAACGATGTACCCGCTTCACGTTCTGGGCAGGGTACATGATGGCGTTCGAAAACGGGTTGCGTACGTATTATAACGGCACCAAAGTTCGAGTGGGGAGGATACATAATGGCGACAGGGCTAGGCACCTACTATAATGGCGCCCACTTGGTGGAGATAGTGGCGGTGGGCAGATGGCAACGATCCACTTCAGCCCTTGCCATAATGGAACCAAAGCTGGACAGGGTACACGATGGCGACGGGTTGGGTACGTACCATAATGACCAAAATGGCCGGGAAAGGTACACGATGTCGACGGGCTGGGTATATACTATAATGTTACCTACGGGCTGAGCTCTTGCAATGATGGAATCAAAACAGGGCAGTGTACACGATGGCGACGGGTTGGGTACGTACCATAATGGCAAAAATTGCTGGGAAGAGTATATGATAGCGACTGGCTGGGTAGATACTATAACGTCACCTAGGGCTGTGTCCTTACAATGTTAGAATCAAACGAGGGCAGGGTACACGTTGGCGACGGGTTGGGTACTATCATAATGGCGAAAATGGCTGGAGATAGTACATGATGGAGACGGGTTGGGTACGTATCATAGTGGCAAAAAAGGCTGAGAAGAGTACATAATGGCGACGGGCTGGGTAGTTACTGTACTGTCACCTAGTTCTGAGCCTTTGCAATGATTGATATAAAGCTGAGCAGAGTATACGATGGCAACGGGTTGGGTACGTACCATAATGACAAAAAAAATGCCTGTGAAGAGTACATAATGGCGACGGGCTGGGTAGTTACTATATTGTCACCTAGTTCTGAGCCTTTGCAATGATTGATATAAAGCTGAGCAGGGTACACGATGGCAACGGGTTGGGTACGTACCATAAAGACAAAAATGGTTAAGAAAGGTACATAATGGCGACGGGTTAGGTAGTTACTATAATGTCACCTAGTTCTTAGCCTTTGTAAAGATTGAAATTAAGCTGGGCAGGGTACACGAAGACGACGGGTCGGGTACGTACCATAATGACAAAATGGCTAAGAAAGGTACATGATGGCGTAGGCTGGGTACCTACGATAATGTCACCTAGGGTTGGGTACGTACCATAATGACAAAAATGGTTAAGAAGGGTACATAATGGCGACGGGTTAGGTAGTTACTATAATGTCACCTAGTTCTTAGCCTTTGTAAAGATTTAAATAAAGCTGGGCAGGGTACACGAAGACGACGGTTCGGGTACGTACCACAATGACAAAAATGCCTGGGAAGAGTACGTAATAGCGACAGGCTGGGTACTTACTATACAGTCACCTAGATCTGAGCCTTTGTAATGATTGATATAAAGCTGAACAGGGTACACGAAGACGACGGGTTGGGTACGTACCATAATGACAAAAATGGCTAAGAAAGGTATATGATGGCGACAGGCTGGGTACTTACGATAATGTCACCTAGGGTTGGGTACGTACCATAATGACAAAAATGGCTGGGAAGGGTACACGATGGCGACGGTTTGGGTACGTACCATAATGGCAAGAAATGACCTGGAAGAGTACATGATGGCGACGTGTGGGGTATTGTCACCAAGGGCTGAGTACGTTCCATTATGGCATCAGATGCTAGGCAAGTTACATGATGGCGAAGGGTTGGGTACGTACCGTAATGGCAATAGTGGCCGAGAAGGGTATATGATGGCGACGGGCTGGGTACATACTATAATGTCACCTAGGGCTGAGTAAGTAAAATGATGGCACCAAAGCTGGGCAGGATACACGATGACGACGGATTGGGTACGTACCATGATGACGGAAATGACCGAGCATGTACGTAATAGCGGTGGGTTGGGTACGTTCCATGATGACGAAAATGTCCGAGCCTGAAACGTAATGGCGACGGGCAGGGCATGTAACACGATGGCGACAGCTGGCTAGGCACCTACATATATCATACACCATCCACGAGGGAGAGAGAGAGGCGGTCATAGATAGACTTACTTTATATGTTTATATAACACACTATCCACAGGCCCTAGTCCTGGGCTGAGCACGTAACACGATGGCGACAGCCGGCTAGGCACCTACATATATCATACACCATCCACGAGGGAGAGAAAGGCGGTCATAGATTGACGTACTTTATTTGTTTATATAACGCACTATCCGCCTGCTCGGAGTGGGCTAGGCACGTAACACGATGGCGATAGCCGGCTAGGCACTACCATACACCATCCACGAGGGAGAGAGAGAGGCGGTCATAGATAGACTTACTTTATATGTTTATATAACACACTATCCACAGGCCTTATTCCTGGGCTGGGCACGTAACACGATGGCGACAGCCTGCTAGGCACGTACATATATCATACACCATCCACGAGGGAGAGAGAGAGGCGGTCATAGATATACTTTATATGTTTATATAACACACTATCCACAGACCCTAGTCCTGGACTTGGCACGTAACACGATGGCAGTGGGCACGCACCGACGACGTCAGCAACGGCGAGTACCGTTACAACGGGCCAGCTGCGGGACGAATTCGCTTCCATCACGTCGGCAGCTGGTTGGGAAGGGTACATGATGGCTACGGGCTGGGTACATACTATAATGTCACTTAGGGCTGAGTACGTACCATGATGGCACCAAAGCTGGGCAGGGTATACGATGGCGACGGGTTGGGTACGTACCATGATGACGGAAATGACCGAGCATGATACGTAATGGCGACGGGCTGGGCACGTACCATGATGGCGACGGGTTGGGCACGTACCACGATTGCTGGGAATGTTGCGACCACAGATAGGGCTTGTACCATGATGATGATGTGATTAGACAGCGAACATTATCTAACAGGTTGGGTACGTACCGTGATGACGGAAATGGCCGTGCACTGTACATAATGGTAATGGGCTGGTCACGTACCATGATAGCACCAAAGGATTGACAAGGTACATGATGACACTAGAGAGAGAGAGAGAGAGAGAGAGGCTAGACAGCGAACATGATGGCGACGGGTTGGGTACGTACCATGACCAACCTGGGGCTAGGCACGTAACACGATGGCGGCGGCTAGAGAGAGAGAGAGAGAGAGAGAGAGAGAGAGAGAGAGAGAGAGAGAGAGAGAGGGTGGTCATAGATAGACTTACTTTGTATGTTTATATAACGCACTATCCACAGACCCTGGGGCACGTAACACGATGGCGGCGGCTAGAGAGAGAGAGAGAGAGAGAGAGAGAGAGAGAGAGAGAGAGGGGGGTCATAGAATGAAGTACTTTATATGTTTATATAACGCACTATCCACAGGCCCGGGGCACGTAACACGATGGCGGCGGCGGCTAGAGAGAGGTCATAGATTGACATTCTTTATATGTTTATATAACGCACCATCCACAGGCCTTGGGGCACGGATGGCGGCGGCCATAGAATGAAGTACTTTATATGTTTATATAACGCGCCATCCACAGGCCCGGGGCACGGATGGCGGCGGCCATAGATAAACTTACTTTATATGTTTATATAACGCGCCATCCACAGGCCCGGGGCACGGATGGCGGCGGCCATAGATAAACTTACTTTATATGTTTATATAACGCGCCATCCACAGGCCCGGGGCACGGATGACGGCGGCCATAGATAAACTTACTTTATATGTTTATATAACGCGCCATCCACAGGCCCGGGGCACGGATGACGGCGGCCATAGATAAACTTACTTTATATGTTTATATAACACACTATCCACAGGCCCGGGGCACGGATGGCGGCGGCCATAGAATGAAGTACTTTATACGTTTATATAACGTACTATCCACCGTCTCAGGGCGGGCTAGACACGTACCAAGATGACGATCGGGCAAACCCGAGCGGAATCGGTGTTCGTTTCATATATCTCGAATCGCTCTAATTTCCCAAGACGCTCCCGTGGTACAGTGGTCATAGCGTGCGCCTCACACGCGCAACGTCCCCGGTTCGAGCCTTGCCAGAAACTCGCAACTTTTTCGATTAATTAATATTCACCGTCGGGTTGGGTACGTAACATGATGGCGGCGCGCGCCGACGTTCGCTTCCCGGTGTGCGTCACAGCTGCGTGCGTCCGACACCGCTGCGCGCACACATCAGTGGCCGCCATCTTAGCGGCCGCCATGTTTTGGGATATAC
>JAJIZJ010000827.1:0-11873 GCA_022606455.1 Callitettix versicolor | reverse complement strand
AGCCTCTACAGCGAATGATCTCCAATCAATGCAGACATGATCGCATCACCTTAATGATTCATAACATGTATAGCAGATTTATTTTAGTTTCAAACTAACAATATAAATAGGGTTATTCATAAACCGAGTTGTTTAGTCTATTATTATGATCAGACAGTACAGGTGCAGGAATCCGGTAGGATGTCAGCAATAAATGCATAGCTGTGGAGTCGTATCAGCCTTCTGAAAAGGGTTTTAACTGGTCTTAGTAGGAGAAGGCAGAATTCTCTCACTCACATGATGCAGCGGTCTCTCCCGCACTAGTATTTCCAGTAGTTCACTTTCTATGCGGCCAATCTACAATTGAATACTCATGACAAATTAAACTTACATCCAAAGCACCAAGATCACTGTTGTCTGTAAACTCTTTGATTGGATCTTCTAATTCTTGTTTAACGTATTCAATAAATGATTCAACTGTTCTTTCACCTTCGTAATTTCTTTTAGATATCTGACCATTACGGATCAATTTTAATTGAGGATACCAATCAATATTAAACCTGATTCTCAATGACTCTGAAACAAGAAGTATATACACTGTTTATGCCATGCTTATAGAAATTCTGTTCACGTTGTTTTAACAACAATATTACAACTGTCTACCATAAAATAACTAAAAAAATTTTTTAATTTTTTCTTCGTGTTTATTTTTTTATGAAGAGAAACTGTACAATATAAATCCAAAGAATATATAGATAGACCCCTGTCTAACATAGAAAGTTTATTTTATCTGAAATTAAGACAGAAACTCTGAATTACATTAAACTTTTTTTTAGATCTTTAAGTTGGCTCTAGACATGTGGCGTTCCATGACCAATTACTTACCAAATCATAATTAGTGTAAGTATTATGTGTAGACCTTATGTGTACAAATTATTATGTGTAAAAATTAGTGTAGACCTATATCCTACTTACCTAATCGCTAATATATAACAATGCTCATTTTTCTCTGTTCAGTATTAATCTTTTTCCCTTTTCAAAGTAACCAAGTATTAGTCAAAAATATATTTACTAACATTAGCCTCATCCGTACATTTGTACGTCTGTTTAGGATTCGGCAAGCACCATTTACTGTTTCACAACATATTCATCATGTCATTATTATGTTTGTACAAACATTTGCCATCTTTGTATATAAGGTAACGTTTCCAATTTCAAATGTTAGTATACAAATATTTTTGATATAGCACATGGTGCTTTAACCAATTAGCAAATTAAGATTATAACCATTACTTTTCACCAAGACTACAAAATAATGGGAATTTTTAATCACACGTCTCTGTACACCAATTGTAATGTATAGGCTTTCATCACATTTTCAAAACTACTTACCAGGTGTACTCTAGGGATTTTCTGGTTACACAATTTTACAAACAAAATATATTACATATTTTACAAATTATTACTTTATATATTATAATTATTAGTAACAATTGTTACATATTGCGGTATATACCCAATATTTTTCCTTCAAGTTTACTTTTTATGAAACGAAACTGTAAAATATAAATCCAAAGAATATATACATAGACAAGGAGTAAAATGGAAAGCTTATTTATTTGATCTGATATTAAGGTAGGAACTCTAAATTAGATTAAAACTTTTCCAAGATCTTTAAGCTGTTAGACACCATATATTAATGGTGTGTTCTTTAACATTTTTATTAATCATGTTATAATATAGTTACTATAAATAATCTAACAGCAAACAGCTGTCCAACTGGCGTGATAGAAGAAAATTTCCAACAGTTTTTTTTTATCTTACTGTTTCTAAATTCTGAAAATGATATAAGCATTCAATATCATAATCAGCATTAAAATCTTCATAAACCATTTTAAACTTTTAAATTACATTGACAATACAAAAATGAATTCCTACCTCCATAAAAAAATTTCTTAATTTTAATGGATTTTAAAATTTCAAAATGTTTCTTAATGCTAATTATGATGGTGAAATCAGATTTTCACGAACATGTAAGACAAAAAAGTTATGAATTTTTAAAGATTTGAAATAGCACCCATTTTGAAACTGTTGAACGAATTTTGTTGGTTAACGAACATATCCAAATTATTACGATAATTTATTTTGTCGCACAATTTGGGCATTAGATGCATTGCTGCAAAATCTGTGTTGCGACTGCAGATTAGCGACCAAAAAGGTCACTGCTTAGCTGTCTGCACTGAATTGAAAATTGCAGCAAGAGATAACCCCCCCCCAACTTTATCTTTAATGTTGTAATTAGTGACTAGACATGAATTTACAATTATGACCCTGAAAAAAAAGCGAGTTTACAATTATGAGGACAATAAAAACCATGTTAAGTCTGCAAAAACATGAAGTTCATGTTTTTTAGGTACTATCCACAAGGAATTTATTCCCCTTGATCAAATTGTCAATGGAAAGTTTTATTGTGAAGTTTTGAAGTGCATTAGGCACATGGGAGCATTAGGCGTAAATGTTTATAAAAGTGGGGGGGAACAAGAGCTTGGTTCTTCACCACAATAAAGTGCTGTGCACTCATCACTAGTTGTTTAGAATTTTTTGACTTCAAAAAACAAGATACTGATTCCCCACCCACTAATTTAAATAAAGTTGAAATTAAAAATCCATCAGTCATTTTTTCTGTTCCTCAAAATAAAGTTGAAATTGAAAGTCCATCCGTCATTTTTACACAGTTGAGGATATCCAGGCAAAATCACAGGACGTGCTTTGAACACTTACACTTGCAGACTTCCAGGGATACATGGAATCATTGAAAATATGCAGGAATAGCTATAACCATGCTCAAGAAGACTATTTTGAAGAAGACGGTGAAACTATTAGTTATGGTAAGAAATATTATTTTTACAGGAAAATTCCCCCAACTTTTGAGGTAGCGTCCAGTGTATCATGCAATTGAAAACTTATTTCTAAGCAAGAAAAATATGTTAAAACTTACCCTCTGTGTCACAGTTAACCTTTCCAATAGCTACACGGCTTGTTTGTTGAAATTCAGAATTTATCTTATCTATTACCTCGTTGAATATGGGTAAAAGTAATTTACAAAAATTACACCAATCTGCATAGAAAATAATGAATACAACCTCGTGTGAATCTGAAATCAAAATTTTTTTTTTTATTATTAAAACTTTACTTACAGCAATGTAGTTTTGAGCACAAAGGCAAAGTTTTAGTTACTCAATAAAATTTTAAAAATAGCATCAACTTCCTTAAAAAAATGTAGCTTCCATGATTTCATTAAAAAAAAGGTTTATACGGTATGATTTGTTTTCTATGAACTGATGTAACGTCCATGAATCAACTTGCCCAGGATCTAGCTCAAGGATTGAAACTATGCCCTGTCACAGAGGACCGTTATCTAAATTAGCAAGCACGTGTGACAGTCTGCTCAAGCCAACAAGTATAATAAACAAAAAAACAGTTAAAAGTGAAGATTCTACTTCTTTGATTTTTAAAAAAATACGTCACTGACTCACTCTTTTTAGAGAAATCGATCTCAAAATTAGTCTCAAAACTATTTTCCCTCATAAATACAAACAGGCAGCGCAGATGTACAACTTTATTTTAAAAATTAAATGGCCCAAATAATTTAGGCCATGGTTAAATTTTTTTAGGTAGCCTATAATTTACAAAATAACACACAACATGTTTAACAACTAAAGAAATTAGCATTAACAAATGGATTCTTTCACCACATAAACATCTGCACAATTACAAAAGTCTTGTTGGATATTGTCTGAACCTTATTTCTTAATTACTGAATTTGGGTAGCCTTTCATTTTAGTCTGATGTTTCAATGAGCATTTTTTTAAAGACTGATTTAACAAAATGATTACGAAAATCAACCAAGATTAATTGTAAGATTTGAATCAACTTCAAATCAAGAGACTTCAAGCTTGTCTAACACCTAATGGTCTACTTCTAAGTGAAATTATCTTTTATTATAACAATCATAAAATAGGAAATTGTACGATATCACATTGTGTTTGGAAATATTTTTTCCAATAGAAATATTAAAAGAGGTTATAAAAAAGTACTACTGATTTAAAATTTATTCAATTCTTGTACAATATGCTGTATAAGTAAATGTAATACAACTACTTACCTAAATATCATTACTAACTTACCTATAATTGAATCTATAGTGGCTTCTGTTATGTTTGAAGCTATAGAACTATTTAGAGACATATTGCCTAAATCAATTATAGTTGAATTTACTGCTGATTCTGTCTGGTTTTGAGCACTCTCGGTTTTTTCAATGTTATTAGGTAAGTTTGAATTCTATTTTAAAAAAAATCATTTTACTAGGTGCATCATACATTAAAATTTATAATCTCTAAAAGCATAATTTGACATAAATGATTAATGTGTTTGTACAATTCGGAAACAACTGGAAATAATAAATATAAAATTAGGTATCTATATAATTAGGTAGCTTACTCATCAAGATCTCTCCTAATGATTGTAAAATTAAAAAAAACCAAAAGATTGTTCAAAAATGTTAAATTCTTACCCTTTCCTATAAAGCAAAAAAATGTGCATGAATGAATATTTTTCGGTTGGTATTCAAAGAAGATAGAAGACAACTGGCAAAGTTCTTGCGATAGATAATACACCAATGCACCCGGAAGCAGACATACTGAACGCTGTTGATGAAGATTTTAGTGGTTTTTTGATCCCTGAACATAAGGACGAATCAGCCTTATAGGCAAAGAAATGATCAAAAATTTTAAAAGGCTCTTTAAAAACCAAGTCCTGCACCATTTTTTTCTAGGTAGTATCATAGAAAGTTTTCAAAACGTGGATGCCAGGAGCTTTCTTTCAATCTAAAAAAATCATGGAACAAGTTGCTGAAGAAAAAGTGAAAAAAATCAGAAACCACAGAGGAAAACAATGGCCATTTAAATGAAACTGTACAGATTTGCCAAAAAATTACAGGATTTTCCGACTTAACGATACAAATCGGCACAAAAGACCAGACTTATGGGAAAATAATCTCAAATATTGGTTGTCCTGCTAACATTCACATTTACCATGATCACTCAAAAATTACTTTTATATAACAGAATACACCTACATAATTAAGTTAACATTTATTAAGTGGAGCAAATATTTGCAAATTACTACTCCACCCCATGATTATTTAATTTTGTTCAATATTTTTAAAAAAAAGGTTTTTATCCAATTAAGATGTTTTAAAGATTATTTTGATGTTCACTGAAACACTAAGAAATAATAATTTGAAAAACTACAAAATAACTAGGCTCCTATCACCAAATAAAATTTATAGGTTACAACATAAAATGTTTAAAGTTTTAAAAATAATCCAACTGGTTACAATAAAACAGATATCTATATCACTAATGGTCTAGAATTCAGAAACAGATGAAATCTCATTGATTTCATTTAACTAATTGCACAATGTTAGGCTTGCTGATAAGAAAACTTCGCAGGATAATATTAATTATACAATCAATTGTGAACGAACTTCAACTTACCATTTTAAATATAGTTGCACAAATATTAAGACGAAAATATAACAATTATGTTTTACAAAATTTGTTGCACTTAAAGTGACAAGTTTTGTTTTCAAGGTTCTAACCTCAAAACTTCGCATGCTGTTACTTTCGAGTTTTGACGTTCTGTCATTCTGTAAGCTGTTGAACATAATTATATATTTGGCTGGTAGAGTGCGTTTGTGTTTGTATTTAAAGGTATTTCAAGCATAAGACGTACTCTTGCGTCAAATTACCACACTCAGATTGTAACATAACTTTTCACAGTATTAAATTTGTGAATCCTTTTTGAAAATAATGTAATATTAAGAATATTCATAAGCAAATGAATGAATTTCCGACAGCGAGTATTTTAACTTATTTAGATAGTTTTATTTTCAATTCAGTCAATTAAATGAAGTACTGTACATATTATTAATATGTATATTACTAAAGATTTAAAATGGAATAATATGACTATTAGGATTACAAAAAAGATACTAAGAAAATATTCAAAAATAGAAGAATAATTTTCAGGCATAGAAACTGAGATAAAGAACCAGAACAAGGTAGTAGATTAGATTATAATATAAAGATTAATTACAGTGCAAAAAATCAGTTGGGAGGAAATAGCATAAAACAGGAAAAGAGGATAGATTAAAATAAAAAGTCAATTGTTTTAGTCCCCACTAGATTTTATTTATTTAAATTTTATACTTTATATTTTAAATTTCTATTGATTTTATTACCATCATTATCTAATAACTATTTCTATTTCTAATGATTAATTCTACAATTTTAACCTAAAAAATGTATTTAGGTTTTGATACATTTATCTGCTTTGAGGATCTCTAATTAAAACAAAGTTGTTTTTCCATTTCAACCATTTTTTTAAAAGGTAGTTTTCAAACTATTTTTTTTTATACAAATTCTGAAATGTCATAAAAAAATACTCTTAAAACCAACTTCAATGATTTTAATTAAATCAAACCATGGTGTTGAGGTAGTATGTTTAAAAATTAGCCTCTCAAAAGTTTAATTCAAAGTTATCTAAAGGAAATTAAATCTAAATGAAAATATTTGCTTATAAATGTTGCTTAAACATGTTGTGAAATTCTTTGCTTTTTACCAAACTTTCAAGGCCTTTAAATATTTTATTTTACATATTTACTTACCCTGTTTTTAAGTTTTGTGAATACTAAATCACCTTTAAACAAAATGATCGATTAATTTTCTTGTTAGCATAGTTTTTGGTTTTATTTGGGAGTGAAGAGCAAGAGTATGATATGCACTATTTGATTTTTTTTCTTTGTTAATATATCGGCTTAATTTGAGACATCAAGCTTTTTTTTCCCATATTTTGCAGTAATTTACAAATTTTATGTTATATAAAAACTAGTTACACTGACATGGTACATCTTGCATGAATCAGATGCTATTGTTTATAGTTTCCTTTGTTAAATATTTCACCAACACAACAAATGTAGCTTTGACATTTGAAACATTTTTTTGGTTTATTTTATGAATTTAAATTTTAAACATATAAATAAATATAAACACAATGGTGTAATTATAGATTTCTCTCAAGGGGAGGGACTGATTTTTTATTTGATTTTCCTAAAAAATAAGTGACAGTATACTAGTGTGTCCAGCGCTCTTCCTCAAAATATTTTTAATAATTTTTCTTAAAAGATACATTTTATGATCACATTTATGTAGTGTTTATAAAACAGTACAGCATATACTCAATAATGTTCTTCATTACAATATACAAAATCATGTATTAGTGTTATCACAAAATGGAGAATAAGACTAAACAGCTGGTTTTGTGACTTTTCTTTGATTTGATGACTGAGTGACACAATGTGTACCGCCTCACTAACACTATACGAAGCAGGAGACAGCACTTCCAGCAAGCATGCTACATATCCTTAGGTTTGAGATATTGTATGTTCCATTTTAACTATTCAGACAAATGCACATAAATGCTTTAATAAACAGATATATTTGAAACATTTATAAAAAATAATTTTCACTTAAAATTGAAAAAATATATTACATGGAAAGCTTCATAAGTAATATTTTTACAGTAGTTGACATTTCTCTGTGATTTTTCCTCTTTTGTAGTGGGAGGAGGGTTAGATCCTCTTGCCCCCTTTGTAGTTATGTCACTGATTGTAACAGTTGATCATTACATTTTGAAACTTTTTTGTATAGAATTTTCCCAACTTATACGGAAAATTTAGTCTTGTTTTGGAACTAATTGTATTTGAGATAAAAAAATAACCTTATAACAACCTTAAGCCTATACAATCATATTACATATAAGATTTTTTTATAGATATCTAAAAATAACTTTTGTTATTAATATAAACTTGCAGTTATTTTTTATGCCATTTCCCTGTCAGAATTTTTCAGATTTTCCCAAATAATTGACTGTTATTAATTGGAAATAAATAAACCAACAAATTTGCTACTTTTTTAATATTTCTAACAGCACTAAAAAAATCAATATCAGTTAATTTATACAGTGTCTGTAACTCTATATTTGCTGGGTAAACCAAAAATTAAGTTATCAGTGTTATTATACAAAAAGCTTCCGAGTTGGCCAGGAAGTTCCATTTCTTGTACATTGTTGAAAGTTATAAGACGATAACCATCTTCTCTTAAAAGTCCAATTGATGGTATGTGAGTTTCAGTTTTTTTCTAATTTTTTCACTCCATACTTTTATCTTCACTCATCTATGACGAGAGGTCAGTCATCTATGGTTTTTGAGTAAAGATTTCATTTAAACTGTGACCAGAGTAGCATATTAATGAATAACTTTTGAGAGAGAGAGAGATGGGGAGGGAGAGAGAGGGAGGGAGAGAGGGGATGGAGAGAGGGGGAAGGAGATAGAAGGAGGGAAAGAGAGGGAAGGAGAGAGGAAGGGTAGGGAAGGAGAGGGGGAAGGAGGGAGAGATCAATGTGAAAATTATTATCATCATGCTTTAAAGCAGTGATGGGCCTCTGGCACAATTCTGAATGACAACTAACCTACACACATTATTCAGCCTTTTTCCAGGACGGAAGTGTTCAGCTTTATCAACCAAAAACAAAAATGCACTTGATGAATTTTCTGTGTCTGTTATGAACACAAAAAAATGATAGTACAAAAACCTTGATTGTACTCACAGACATTTGCTCGAGTCTCGTTATGTATTTGGAATACACTGACGTACTTTTCTAGACCAAAGAAAGATGCTTGGTGCAGGATGTGTTTTCAAGCAATTTTGGCAGCTGAAAGACGAAATTATTTCATTCATGCATGAAAAAAATGTGTTGAAGGCTGTGACATTTTGAAAAATATCGCATTAATTTTGAATTTTGCTTTTATCACAGATTTGTTATTATATGAACAAGTTTAACGTAAGCTGCAAGAGAAAAAAATAAATTTATTTGCAGTATGTAGGGTCATCTCGAAGAGATTAAAATACAACTAAAGTAATTCCATTTGAAAAACAGATTGATAAAAGGCAACTGTCCCACTTATGTTAGAAAACAAACCTTGTAAGTTACATGGAAATCGAAAACTCAAGTTAGATTTAAAGTCTTTATCAGTATACCATTACATTTAATCTGTGAAATAGTAAGAACAGAATTTCAGTGTAACACTGAGTTGAAGCAGTTGTTTCTTAATGTCCCAAAAGTGGAGTATACAAAAGTTGCTACCGAAATTGAGTTTCCCAAATTTCATATCTCATGCCCAAAAGATAATTGCTATTTTAGCATCATCCTATACATGTACCTGTGAACTAGTGTTTGTTACCACGTAACTGAAAAAGTAGTGTCAGAAACAGATTACCACTTGGCTTCAATTCTGACAGTGAGTTCCTCTCTGTTACAACCAAATTTTGAAAGTCTTTTAGAAACATACAGTCCATTCGTACAAACTCCTTCATGCTTAATCATTGAGTTTTGTAATAATGCCAATTCAATAAAAACAGTAGTATTTCTTTTTAATAAATTTGGTTGACCTGTATAAGAATTTTTTCCTCTGGCCCTCTCCTACAACAGTTTATCCCAATCACTGCTTTAAAGGGTTGTCAAACTTGAATATCTATTAAAATTTAAGTTTGACACAATTGCAATATATTATTAATTTTAAGAGCAGATCAAAAATAGAATTACACCATGCACTACCACGTAAATCGTGAAAATACAACTTATATGGGATCAAAAAAAATGTTGGGTTATCAACTTATAGGTTATATTGAGAGAAGGCATTCATTATAGGAAAAAGAATAGTCAATTTTAGACTCAAATCTTCACAATCTATGACATAATTTCAGTTTTTCTTTCCTCGAAACTCCTTCATTCTCTCAGTCTTTCTACTTCTCATAAAATACCGTTTTTCGTTTACAAGAGAATTTTCACCAATATTTTCTTCCTGAAACAGTCTCTATCATCTGTTTTTTCTACTTCTCCACAATTTTTTTTTATGGTGTACTTCCTTTAACCAAGATACAGTATTAATTTTTATTATTCTATCTTGAAACTGTTTTCTTGTACCTAATTTGTACAGTACAGTAGAACCTCTTTACCCGCCATTCTTACGACCAAGCAAAGGTCGAAACGCACTAAAGTTTGGAAATAAGAGGAGCCAAAAACTTTATTAAAACAAACAAAAGTAAAGTCCTATGCCATATTTAAGTGCACAATAATTATTTTAAAATACAACTTGGGCAAAAATATAAAATACAATACAGCATAGTTAAATAATCTCTTGTCAACTACTAATTTTAATACTATGAAGCAACATTTTGTGGGAACTAAAAAAATGTTTATCTGTATGTACTGTATATGCAAGCTGTCACATAGATACCTGTTTCAAGGAAGTAATTGATTTTGTGATCATTATTTGTATGTTGATATTTTTATAACATTACAGTACGCCCTATGTTTATCAAGTCAAAAGACATCTGCAGATAAGATTTATTAGATAAAGATTGCTTTGGGTACGTGTGCGAAAGAGACAAAAAAGTAATATAAGCTTACGACTACTATTTTCCTTACATATATGGAGATACCTGTGTAGGTCGTGCTAAATAAATACTACTATAAGACAATAACTGTACAACTTCCAACACATTAGACAAAGGCTATTACAGAATACTACTTTATCATGAGACGTATCAAATAAATACGTATAGCTAGATATGCATTACCTAGACATATGACTCACCCAGCAGATGATTGCTAATGCCAATGCGATGGATATTTGGAGATCAGATATGCCGGACTCTACTAAAGTAATAAAATAACTTCACTACAACAATCTTTTTCATAAACAATAAAAATAAATTTGTTCAATTAAAAATTATATATAGTTCCACAGAAATTTATTATTTAAAATATATGTGTGGCAATTACATAACCAGACTAGTGCTACGTGCTACTACAGGGAAACAGCGAGCATGCAGTGGCAGGTTTGAATTTGTGCCTATTGATGTTTCCCCCACCCTGAGTTTTATGGGTACGGTTATACATCACTCGCGCTTTAGCAATCTCTCATTCAAATCCTTGTGCTAGCATTCAGATGGAGCAAGAAGTTAACCTCAAGTTTCTTGTGAAACTAAAAAAAACTGTTGCAGAAGCTAATGACATGTTAAAGGAAATGTATGGAAGTAACTGTTTTTCAGTGATTTAAAAACGGACAACATCCAAAAAACTGGTAAAGTGATCCTCGATTATCTCCAAGCTCTTGCTGAAATCTCAGGAATTAACAAAGAAAGTGTCCATCATCTTTTGAATGAATTATTGAACATGCTGAAAATTTGCCCAAAAATGGTGCTAAAACGTCTCGCTTCAGAGCAAACGGAATTGATAATGAACATTTGTGCAGACCTTTTAAACAACACTGATAGTGGTCCAGACATGTTACAGTTTTTGTGATGAATTGTTGTTTTTTACCTATTATCCTGAAACAAAGCTCCAATTAATACATTGGAAGAGCCCCAACTCACGACGGCAAAAAAGCAAATCAAAATTCAAGGCCATGATGATATTTAGTACAAGCATAGAATTGTCTACATTTACTGAGTTCCTAAAGGTATGACAGTCAACATCATCGACATTATTATGTTAAGGTTCTGACTGCCCTTCGTGAACAAATTAGAAGATGACCAGATCTGTGGAAGATTCCTGGATGCTTCACCAACACATCCCATTCCGCCTTGTCTGTGAAGGCATTCTTTGTGAAATATGGGTTCATTATATTAGACCACCCATTGTACTCGCCCCCTGTAATACCCTTTCAATTTCCAAAGGTCAAATAGGAGCTTAAGGGCACAAGATTT
>JAJIZJ010000388.1:0-11551 GCA_022606455.1 Callitettix versicolor | reverse complement strand
CATTCCAGATTTATTAATAAAGTATATTTACATAT
The DNA here is from genome assembly GCA_022606455.1 of Callitettix versicolor. Classification (NCBI taxonomy): domain Eukaryota; kingdom Metazoa; phylum Arthropoda; class Insecta; order Hemiptera; family Cercopidae; genus Callitettix; species Callitettix versicolor. The sequence goes on along the minus strand of JAJIZJ010000388.1, from coordinate 11,516 downwards.
TCCGTTGTATCGAAAACAGCAATATTTAAATACCTTTAACTGAAATTTCCAAGAAAGCTGCGCTCAAACCTCTCAATGATTCTGGCAACGGGGTTGTTCTGAAGTCTATTTATATAACCTACATGTTGTGTAGCCTACCTGGCAGGCGCACGATAAGGTGTGGATTTATGTGTCGGGATACATAAATAACACAGGAAACTTTATTGTTTCACCTTATATGTTTTATATCGGCAGATAACAGTGAAATATAGCTTAATAGTGCAATCACCAAGGCAGGCGCTGAAATATTACTTTAATAGTTTCAGAAGGCTAATACTGACAAGAAAATCGTATGTTCAGTGCTCTGAAGAAAAAACCCCATTAACGTTCAGAAACAAATATGTCTCTAAAAACACTTGTATTTACTTATTATGATTACAAAATTACTTTTTATTATAAAATCTATGTTAATTTTATAAGAGGCAGTTTAAAAAGTAAAACTTGACTATAAAACACAATTTCTTAAATATATTTTCGTAAAACTATACACTGCTGCAACTGACCTATCTCGACTTAATAAAAAATAATTATCTTTTGTTTATTTTATTAAAAAAATCTATTAGTAAGCCCTAAAGGTACTTCTCTTACAGTGGCCATTTTTGTTTGGGGAAACTGGTAGGATGTTTTGAACGATTTTTTTCACCACACACACACACACACACACACACACACACACACAAGTAACCAAGTTTCCTGAAATCTGTCTTCATTATGTGCCAACCTAAAACAAAGGCCATTGTCAACACCCAGTGAGCCTACTGGGAAGGTGTAATAGCTTTAGAGAATTATTAATTTAGAGAATCTTTTTTCCTTGTACAGTACTGTGTTATAATTTAGAGACTGACCTGTGTAATAAGATAGAGAATCCGTACTGTGTATTAATTTAGAGATTACAGTTCTGTAAAAAGTTTGTTGTACCGTGTGTATATGTTGCCGACGCCGCTGTTTGAAGGCGCTTCAATATCTTTATCTAACAAGTAGAACTCTGCTCAGTTAAAGAAATATATAAAGTTGATGTGGATAGGTTTTGGACCAAACGATGTAATATATATAAATGTAAAAAAATCTGTTTATACGCTGATTATATATTCGTAGGTGTGAATTAAATTATTTTAAACGCCATTATACTACTTACCCAGGCCAACATAATTATTTAGTATTCAAGTGTTAAATTGTATAACAGCGATGTTTTATAACGTTTCTTATATATTTGTAGGTGTGAATAATAAATGTTTAAATTATTTTTAACGCCATCATACTACTTACCCAGCCCAACTTAATTATTTAGTATTCTAGTGTTAATTGTAAAACGGCGATGTTTTATACGTTTCTTATATATTTGTAGGTGTGAATAATAAATAATTATTTTTAACGCCTTCATACTATTGTTATAAACAGCCTTTAATTTTTAAAATCTACTTATAAGATTTACAGCAGCTCTCAATGTCATAATTCTGAACTGTGTGTAATTTGATTACAAGGTAGGTATATATGGAATATCTTTTGGTAATTTTTCACTAAAACGCCTTATTACATGCTTAAAAAAAAAAAGTACTAAGTATGATGAAAATCAAAATATGTGACTCGCCTAACCTCAAAATTCCTTTTTCTATTCATTTGGTCATGGTGTTCTTATTAGTGTGATGTAACTATAAATGTCCCATTCTAGAATATTTTTTTTTTTTTTTTTTGTATTGACTTATAAGCAGTATTTAACTTCAATGTCAGAGTACAGAAACCTTGTGTAACAAGGCTAATATGGAATATAGGTCCTTTTGGTACATTTTCATTAAACCGCTTCATTACGTGCTAAAAAGCAATAGACCAGTATGATTGAAAATCTAATGTATGTGACCCGCATAAACTCAAGATGTGCTATATTTCTTTGACCTAACTTTTTCTTCAATTTAAAGTAGATAATTATATACTTTTTATTTTGTGATTTAACAAATTTCTTTGTAGTAAATAAATAATGTAGTATCTAAAATGTTATGCCTTTTGATAATCAAGTTTAATGTTGCAATATCCCACTACAACTTTTACCATAAATTATGATGTTACAGTTGCTATATGCTACCATAATCTGTGCCAATATGTAATAAATGTACAAAAAAGCTGTACAATTTACACCTGAATACGAAATACTTGTTAGGCTGGGAAAGTAGTATTATGGATGCAAAATAATTTAAACATTTATTAATAACACCAATATATTGTTAATGTTAAAACGTTACAATTAACAGGAATATTAAATATTATGATGGCATTAAAATATTTTTAACATGTATTATTTACACCTACTGGCATGTATAAAACGTCACCCTTTATACAATTGACACTTGAATACCAATAATGCAGTTGGGCTGCGTAAATAATATGATGGTTTTAAAATAATTTAAACAAGTATTATTCACACATACCAATATGTAATGAACGTAAGAACAGATTTTTTTAACATTAATGTATATTAACATCAAGCTTTGGACCATTTTCAAATTGGATTTACCTCCACGTATAAAACATCGCTGTTACACATTTACAACTGGAATACTAAATAATGAAACTAGGCTAGGTAAGTAGTATGATGGTATTTAAAATAATATAAACATTTATTATACACACCCTACCAATATATAATAAACGAATAAAACATCGCTCTTATACAATTAACATTTGAATACTAAATAATGAAGTTGGGCTGGGTAAGTAGCATGATGGCTTTAAAATAATTTAAACATGTATTATTTACACCTACCAATATGTAATAAACGTATAAAAAAGATTTAACAATAATGTTAACATCAACGTTTGGACCATTGTCTAGGTGGATTTATATCAAGGTGTATTAACGTCACCTACTAATACGTAATAAACGTATAAAACATCGTTTTACAATTAACAATAAAATACTAAATAATTCAAGTTGGGCTTGGTAGTAGTATGATGGCTTTAAAATAATTTAAACATGTATTATTTACACCTACCAATATGTAATAAACGTATAGAAAGATTTAACAATAATGTTAACATCAACGTTTGGACCATTGTCTAGGTGGATTTATATCAAGGTGTATTAACGTCACCTACTAATACGTAATAAACGTATAAAACATCGTTTTACAATTAACAATAAAATACCAAATAATTCAAGTTGGGCTGGGTAGTAGTGATGGCTTTAAAATAATTTAAACATGTATTATTTACACCTACCAATATGTAATAAACGTATAAAAAGATTTAACAATAATGTTAACATCAACGTTTGGACCATTGTCTAGGTGGATTTATATCAAGGTGTATTAACGTCACCTACTAATACGTAATAAACGTATAAAACATCGTTTTACAATTAACAATAAAATACTAAATAATTCAAGTTGGGCTTGGTAGTAGTATGATGGCTTTAAAATAATTTAAACATGTATTATTTACATCTACCAATATGTAATAAACGTATAAAAAGATTTAACAATAATGTTAACATCAACGTTTGGACCATTGTCTAGGTGTGGATTTATATCAAGGTGTATTAACGTCACCTACTAATACGTAATAAACGTATAAAACATCGTTTTACAATTAACAATAAAATACTAAATAATTCAAGTTGGGCTGGGTAGTAGTATGATGGCTTTAAAATAATTTAAACAAGTATTATTAACACGTACCAATATGTAATAAACATATAAAAACATTTTTTTAACATTAAAGTATATTAGTATCAACGTTTGGACCATACTGTAATAAACGTATAAAACATTACTGTTATAAAATTAACATGAATACTGAATAATGAATTTGGGCTGGTAAGTAGAATGATGGAGTTTAAAATAATTTAAACATTTATTATTCACACCTACCAATAAACGTATAAAACATCGCTGTTATACAATTAACATTTGAATACTAAATAATGAAGTTGGGCTGGGTAAGTAGTATAATTACCAACATCGAGGTTTGGACCATCGTCAACGTGCTTTTTTCTAACATACCATATATTCAACTGTAAAACTAACAGTGGCTGGCATGTAGCATAATGGCGTTTATTCACAGTTTTAATGTTTATTATTTGATTTTTAAAATGTATTTGAAAACAGTAAATTCTGTAGAAATATAGTGATGATTAGACTGGGTATGTAGTGTGATGGCGTGTTTTATTATTTAGATATTTAATATTGAAACTATATATAATAATAAAAGAACTGGTTTTTATGAGTTCTACTTGTTAGATACAAGATACTAAAGCGCCTGCAAGCAGCGGCGTCGGCAAAACACGATACAACACACTTTACGGAAAGATACTGAAGCGCCTTCAAACAGCGGCGTCGGCAACATACACCACACTTTACGGAACTGTAATCTCTAAGTTAATACACAGTACGGATTCTCTATCTTATTACACAGGTCGGTCTCTAAATTATAACACAGTACTGTACAAGGAAAAACGATTCTCTAAATTAATAATTCTCTAAGCTATTACACATTCCCAGCCTACTCAGCCGGAAACATGTGGTTAATGTGCCTCAATAACTTACATCAATGTCGTTTGAGCCTCCCCAGAACATTTAACTTTATACAAGTGATTATAAAGGGACTCTGGAACAACGAATGTCTTAGCTTGTACTTGAGGTGTGTAACCAATACCACGTTTGAAGATGCCAAGTACGATTTTTGGCGAAACCTCGGAACAATGTTCTTCTGCGGTTCGTTTCACTTCTAGTTGAGAGCGCCGGTTTTACGGAAGATCAAAGTACTACTAGCCATCCTGCTAACGTCAGGTTGTGATAATTTTTGCCAGAATACAAACGTAAAAGTATTTGTACACAAGCAAATTTACAAAGCATTTGTTCTTTTAAAATTTACTCATGAAAACGTACTATACAATTTCAAGGTTAGGATCCATGTTTTCTTGATGGCTGGTAGCACGGAAACACCGTTAGATTAACACAGCACATGCTTGACTTTTTACAAAACGTTTTCTTAGTAATTTTAATCCGATTAAACGTGGAACAAAACTGATTTTGTAATAATTAGAGCAAGTTATTTGCCTAAATGACCTTAAGAGTTTATTTTCAATTTTTAATCTTTAAATTTAATGATTATGAATTAGATCTTTTTAAAGTGTAAGTTTTAAATTTACGTTATAAATGTTTTGGGGAATAAGGTTATTATTATTATTTTTGTTTGTAAAATGGAAAAAATATTTGCGTATTAAAATGTTTATTTGACAGTTTTTAGATCAATCATTAATTTATTTTAATTCATCATTAAAACTGTTCTTTAATTAAATCATTATTTCAGTTTCTATAACAACCATTAACTGTAAATTTAAGGTTAAACACTTATTAATTGAATACTGCAATATCGTTCAGTTAAATATTGTAATTCTAGATTAATATTTGTTACTATTCCATTAAAAAAAATGTAGAACGTTGTTACAGTTTGATTTGTAACTATATTTTCAAAATTTAGTTAATTTTAATATTGCAATTTGTTTTTAATTTTAAAATTTTTTGGTATTCACAAGTTTTTTCTCAAATTACTCATTTGTAATAACAACATAACCTATAAGTTTATTTTAGTCCTTATTCGCAATGAATTTATGAGTGTACAAAATATTATGATAATAGCAGTTTATATGAAGAATTGAGAGAAGTAAATTGGGTTATTTGTGTATTAGAACTTTATTTTCATTTAAACATTTTTCGGATGAAAAGTTCAAGATTGGGTTTAGGTAAAAAAGGCGTTGTTTACATTTTAATCCTAATTTTAAAGTATCTGTCCTACATTACAATTAGGAGTGTACAGCTTTTTTCAAAATTGTAATAGCCTATACACAAAAAACTTATTGTATAATTTTAAACAGTGACATTGTAACTTTGGAAATAAAAAAGTAAACAATCAACATAACCTAAAAATTACATATGTTTGAATACAGACATTTTCCTCTATTTAATCTGTCTTTAAAGTTAATGACACGTTAACTGAGATTAGGTAAATCTTGATTAAATATTTTCTAGAAACGAAACGGGAAATTTAATTAGCCATTATGTTAAGCTAGGATTTATTACTGGAGCATTAAATAAATGTTCTAGAAACCAGCTGTTAGTGATGTGAAATCGTTACTTCCATTTCATCGCGCCAGCAAGTCAGCTGATTATTTAAAAAGAGTAAAAAAAACGAAGTAGTTTACTTTGCGAGTTGTAACTCGTGAGAAAAAGATTTCCACAGAATTCGCAGTCGATGATTTTTGTTTTACCGTGTACTTTCCTTTTATTAAGAAAGGAAATGGTACGATGAAGGAAGAGCGCTTCCGTTTCCTTTCCACTAAGCTTATTACAATCCTTGCAAACAAAAGAACAAATAAAACGGATTCGTTTCTTCTGAACGAAGGATTTTGACAGTTTTCAATTTTGTAAAAGATATGATACCGGTACAAACTTTAGTTACAGTAGTGTTACAAGTAATATTATTGAAGAAAAATAATTTTAAAAAAAATGAAATAATTGAGGTCCTCAATTTTTGTGCAAAGTTAAATGTACAAAAAGTCTTTATTTCTTTGCTAATTTTCACTGAAGCATGAATCATTGGAACAGTCATTGTGTAAGACACAATGAAATGAGCACTGATCATGGCCTCTAGAACATGTTTCAATTTTCTACTCCTTACAGAAATATATACTGGTAATATAAGGGAATTAATTGTTTATCGTATATTTTGTTCTATTACTAGTGATTTTTCAATTATGTATAACCTATGTATAACAAATATAAATATATAAAAAATATACAAATAACGTTAGATTTGATTTTTTATAACATATCTTTACAGCTATGGGTGGATCGGTTCATTAGTATTTAATGTAGGTCACTATTGTGACTTTCATATCAGTACAATAGAAAAAAGTGCATATTCTGGCTGCAAAAATTTTTCTTTTATGAGCCCGACATACTTCCGGCATATCTATGTATTACAGGATCAGATATAAGGTGGAAAAACCAAAATGAACAATAATTTAAGTTTGGGAATTTAGACATAATTTGCACCTTATCATTTTCCATTTATTTTTAAAATTTTCTAGATTTTGGAGAATTCACTAGATGTTTTATTAACAGTGAGTGCACAGTGCCCACTAAGGCACAACTGTCACACAGCAATTCTGCCGCCAGTGTTCCAATGGGAGTCGTGACAGTACTTCTTTAGCCGGTTTCACGCTGGGAGATTTTGCCACTGCCTTACATATCCATTGTCGCTGTTGTTCCAGTGGTATTGTAAAGGAATACGCTACTTTTCACCGGAAGCTTACACAATGGGCGGCCGGTACCACTATTAGGCGGTAGTTTTCCCGTCTCTACTGGGCACTTCACACGCTTGCTGTGCTACAACTATTCTAAAACAATTATCGCGCTTTAGACTATTCTGAAACATTTCTATATTTTATTTTGTCACTGGTAAATTTGAGTAAAAATATTCTTTTGAAAAAAGTTATCATTGTTACCCAAAATTTGTCGCCCCGAGCACGGGCCCTAACTGTACTGCATACCAAATTAGTCACAATACTTGATCTATATTGTTGGATGTAAAATATTATTTTAAAACACAATAACTGATAATCGCTTTTCAATCCATAGGACCTATACTTGACTATATAAATTAAACTAAAGACAAACTAAACAAGAATTAGTATTTTCTTAGAAAAAATAATTTTATTTCTTCAAAAAAGTCAAATCACATTCACCAATAAATTGTTCGATAAAATATTCAAACGTGTATAACATTTTATCGCTTAACGAACACGATCGACAGATTGAAACACGAACGAATTACAAATTTGTGCAAACAACCAGGAAAATCAACAAGAACTTTAAAAAGATTTTATTAAAGTGATACCTGAACTTCTTGAAACTGAAATAACATCACGATGAGAACCTGGAAGGCAAACAGTTTTGATTGGTTTTCTGATGTTGTTATATCAAGTACGTAATTAATTCAGTAACCAAATTTACTTTTCAGTTAAATTTCAAAACGATTTACTGTCAAAAACACACATAAAATTTGACATTCTATTTAAAACATATCTCATAGAAGTACAGTTTGTTGAAAATATGCTATTTTCTCAATTAAAAGTTTATTAATTATTTTTATGATAGTATAAATGATTTATATTTTCGATATTTCTTTCAGTGGAATAATTTTATAATTTCAAACAATTAAAAGCAATCACAAATCGTTTCATCAACAATATCTCGTTTTGAATATCTATACTCGTTCAAAAAAGTAATTCGCCAGAAATGAATAGAAGAAAATTGTATTTTATGTTTGATCTAATTCATATTATATTTCTGAAAGTTTGTGTGTTTGTTTGTTTGTTTGTTTGTTTGTTTGTTATTCAATCACGCTTTAACCACTGGACCAATTGAGATTAAATTCGGTACGTATATGGTTTAAGTATCAGAGATACATATAGGCCTATTCCAGTTTTACAAAATGTCATTATACTACTTACAGCCCAAAATAATTATCAGTTTTAGTTTTTGTCATGTGTTAATTGTAGTTATTTACTGGACATGTGATTTAGTTACCTGAGATGAACATAGATTCAATCTATTTTAATAATCTTAATCTGTGTTTTATTTATTACCAAAATTATTGTTTTTAATGTAACATTTTCATATTTTAGTTGAAATTTTTTCAAAACTGACTTTAATTTGTTACTTTGTGTTGAATTTTCAATATTAAATGTAAAAAAATCCCTACACAGAGTGCCAATTGTAAGGTAGTATATATATTTGTATAATTACATTACATGACAAAATAGTAAATATGCAGTGTAGTATAACCTATATTTTTCGATATTTTTGTTACTAAAATGCTTTACTATGTGCCCAAGAGCAAGAATCAAAATATGAAAGGACGAAAGTACGATAAAATCTAAAATAAAAGTGACCAACATAACCTCAAAATTGGTACCAGGCGAAAATCAGTAACGTGTTGTAAATCGGTAAAACAATAAAAATACGACTAACACGGGTTTTGGGTGATAAGAAACCAATTTTTTCTGCATAACAAACTGACACCGTTGTTAGGCCTAACAAGGTGATTCATGAAAAAAAACCTTTATATTTTTTTTAAATAGCCTACTATATATCTGACACGGTTGTTAGGCCTAAAACAGTGATGCGTGAAAAACCTTTTCATTTTTTAAAGAATACTACATATCTAACTGACATGGTTGTTAGGCCTAACACAGTGATGCGTGAAAAAAACCTTTATATTATTTTAAAGACTACTACATATCCCAACTGACACGGTTGTTGGGCCTATCATGGTGATGGTGAAAAAAAACCTTTATTTTTTTTTGAATACTACATAACCTAATTGACACGGTTGTTAGGCCTAACACTGTGATGTGTGAAAAACCTTTATATTTTTTAAAAAGAATACTACATATCTAACTGACATGGTTGTTAGGCCTAACACGGTGATGCGTGAAAAAAACCTGTATAATGATTTAAAGAATACTACATAACATAACTGATACAGATGTTGAGCCTATCACAGTGATGTGTGAAAAACCTTTATATTTTTTTAAAGAATACTACATATCTAACTGATACGATTGTTAGGCCTATCACGGTGATGTGTAAAAAAAAAACCTTTACTTTTTAAAGAATATTATATAACCTAATTGACACGGCTGTTAGGCTAACACGGTGATGCGTGAAAAACCTTTATATTTTATTAAAGAATATTACATATCCTAACTGACACGGTTGTTGGGCCTATCACGGTAATGTGTGAAAAAAAACCTTTATTTTTTAAATAGTACTGAAACCTAAACTGACACGGTTGTTAGGTCTACCATGGTAATGCGTGAAAAATACTTTATAGTTTTTAAAGAATACTCCATAAGCTAACTAACATGGTTGTTATACCTAACACGGTGATCCATTAAAAAAACTTTATTAATTTTTTAAAATAGAACTAATAACCTAACTGACACGGTTGTTGGGCCTAATAAGGTGATGCATGAAAAAACCGTTATATTTTTTTAAAGAGTAACTTAACTAACACGGTTGTTAGGTCTAACACAGTGATGCGTGAAAAAACCTTTATATTTTTTAAAGAATACGACATATCCTGACACGGTTTTTGGGCCTACACGATGATGTGTGAAAAAACCTTTATATTTTTTTTAAATAATTCTACATATCTAACTGACACGGTTGTTAGGCCTAACACGGTGATGCGTGAAAAAACCTTTATATTTTTTAAAGAATACTAGGCTACATATCCTAACTGACACGGTGGTGCGTAAAAAAAACCTTTATATTTTTTAAAGAATACCACATATCTAACTGACATGGTTGTTGGGCCTATTATGGCGATGTGTGAAAAAACCGTTATTTTTTTAAAGAGTACTTCAAACCTTAACTGACACGGTTGTTAGGCCTGACATGGTGATGTGTGAAAAATCTTTATATATTTTTAAAAATTCTCCATAAGTTAACTAACATGGTTGATAGGCCTAACGCGGTGATGCATTAAAAAAACCTTTATTTATTTTTTAAAAAATAGTACTCCAAAACCTAACTGACACGGTTGTTGGGCCTAATACGGTGATGCAGGAAAAAAGCCTTAATTTTTTTTAAAGAGTACTCCATAACTTAACTAACACGGTGGTGCGTTAAAAAACCTTTATTTTAAAAAAGAAATACACCATAACCTAACTGACACGGTTGTTGGTCCTAACACGGTGATGCGTGATCTTTAATGTATATTACGATTGCGGGAAAAGCCGTGACGGGTAACAGCTAATCATATTATATTTCTGAAAGTTTGTTTTTGTTTATTTGTTTGTTATTCAATCACACTTTAACTACTGGACCAATTGAGATTAAAGGTATGAACACGGTTTAGGTACCTGAGATAAACACAATACTATTCCAGTTTAATTGAAAAATAGTGATTTTTTAATAATACTGTATTTTATTAAAATATGACAGGACCCTGTTTTAGAGTATCGAGTAGCAAAAATGTATATTTCTTGGCCGAAAACCATAAATCGTATAATATTGTAAATAGAAATATATTAAAATGAAATGATCTATTCTGATTTTGAAAATCGACTATAAATTTTATAGCCTACATTATAATTGCAGGCAAAGCCGCAACGGGTAACAACTAGTTTATTTATAAATTCAAATATTAATTGCCAGAGTAGTCCTAAGAGTTTATTTTTGCAAAAATTAATTCGCCTGAATTTCTTTGAAGAAGACATTATATTTTGATGCGCGATATACTTCATAATTTGATTATTAATTGCCAAAGTAAGCCTAGACGTTTACTACTGCAAAAACTAGTTCCCTGAAGTTCTTAGAAGACATCGTATTTTAATGCACGATTTTGTAAATTCAAATAATAATTGCCAAAGTAGGCCTAAGAGTTTACTTTCACATAAACTAATTAGGCTCGTT
>JAJIZJ010000462.1:0-10173 GCA_022606455.1 Callitettix versicolor | reverse complement strand
GTTTGCTTTTGTTTTTAATAACTGTAACTCACGACTATTGTCTTGGTAGGCAAGCTAATTAATTAATCAACAATATTAACTACCTGTGTGAACTTGTTCCCAAAACGTAGGTGTACCATCCATATGTAAAATATTTTTTTAATCTTCTTGGATCTGGAAATAGATGTAATCCAACGAATCTTCTAAATTTAGAAACTGACTTCATATAATGTACATAATTTCCAGATAATTTATAAATTGAGAAATTGAAAGTATTCATATTTTAAATGTTACTCATGGAAACTACCAATACTTTGTTATAACCTGATGAAATTGTAATCTGATAATTATAAAATCAAAACCTATTCTCTGGTAACTGTTATCTGAAATAAACTATATCTTATCAATTTTCATATGTATAGATATTCGTTTTATATATATATATATATATATATATATTTACTCTAGGTCTACCCATTGTAGTCCATCTATCAAAATACCATCAATTGTAGTCCATTTTCAAGCACTATATATTTCTTGAAGCTCGATGATAAATGATAATAACGGTTTGGGTCCAAGTACAAAATATAATCTTCTAGTTCTGAATTTCTCTTTTTCTATGAAAAATATTCATACAGCTTTTTGTAATTGCATTCGTCACTTTCCTCAACTCAAATGTAATGTCCACAACCATTGCTCAAGACAATTGTGTGTATCAAACACACCTTGAATGTGGTCCTACTCGCGTATCATTTTACATTTGATTGTGGGGCCAGAGCGACAAGTAGTTATATACCCTAATTGTGGTCCGCTCCGCAGTGTTGCTACAGATTTATTTTGTATTATCTAATTCATATTATATTTCTGAAAGTTTGTGTGTTTGTTTGTTATTCAATCACGCTTTAACCACTGGACCAATTGAGATGAAATTTGGTACATATATGGTTTAAGTATCAGAGATACATATAGGCCTATTCCTGTTTTACAAAACGTCATTATACTACTTACCCAGCCCAAAATAATTATCAGTTTTTAGTTTTGTAACATCTGTTAACTATAGTTAGGTTTAATTACTGTTTACTGAACATGAGATTTAGGCACCTGAGATGGACATAGATCTAATCCCATTTTACAAATCTTAATCTATGTTTTATTTATTGCAAAATTATTGTTTTTAATGTTACATTTTCATCTAATAATCACAATCTGGTATTTTTCATTTAAGACTATTCAATGTTTTTAAAGCAGAGTATAGATATATATATATATATATATATATATTATATATATTATATACATTTAATTAGGATAAATTGTAAGGTAGTATATATATTTGTGTAATTACATTATATGAAAATGGTAAATATGCAGTGCAGCATCTATTGAGTTTTCGATATTTTTCTTACTAAAATGCTTTATTATGTGCCCAAAAGCAAAAATCCAAAATATGAAAGCAGGAGAAGTAAGATAAAAATCGAAAATAAAAGTGACCAACATAACCTCAAAATTGCTACCGGCGAAAATCGGTACCGTGTTGTACTGATTTTAGATTTATTTTTATTGTTTTACTGATCTACAGATCAGTAAAACAATAAAAATACGTCTAACACGGGTTTGGGTGATAGGAAACCCATTTTTTAAAAAGAATAGTGCATAACCTAAGTGACACGGTTGTTAGGCCTAACACGGTGATGCGTGAAAAACCTTTATATTTTTTAAAGATTATTTGGCTACATATCCTAACTGTCACGGTTGTTAGGCCAAACACGGTGATGCGTAAAAACCTTTATATTTTTTTAAAGAATACTGCATATCCTAACTGACACGGTTGTTAGGCCTATCACGGTGATGTGTGAAAAACCTTTAAATTTTTAAAAGAATACTAAGTATATTAACTGACACGGTTATTAGGCCTAACACGGTGATGTGTAAAAACTTTTATATTTTTTTAAAGAATACTACATATCCTAACTGATATGATTGTTGGGCCTATCATTGTGATGTGAAAAACCTTTATTTTTTTAAAGAGTATCCAAACCTTAACTGACACGGTTGTCAGGCCTAACATAGTGATGCGTGATAAATCTTTATATTTTTTAAAGAATACTCCATAAGCTAACTAACATAGTTGTTAGGCCTAACACGGTGATGCATTAAAAGAACCTTTATTTATTTTTTTCAAAAGAGTACTCCATAACCTAACTGACACGGTTGTTGGGCCTAATACGGTTATGCATGGAAAAACTTTATATTTTTTTTAAAGAGTACTCCATAACTTAACTAACACGGTGATGCGTGAAAAACCTTTATATTTTTTTAAAGAGTACTACATATCCTGACACGGTTGTTGGACCTATCACGGTGATGCGTCAAAAACCTTTTTTATATTTTTTTTAAAAATACTAGGCTACATATCCTGACACGGTTGTTAGGCCTAACATAGTGATGCGTGAAAATCTTTATATTTTTTTACAGAATACTCCATTAGCAAACTAATATGGTTGTTAGGCCTAACACGGTGAAGCATTAAAAACCTTTATTTATTTTTTTTTTAAAGAGTACTCGAAACCTAACTGACACGGTTGTTGGGTTAAACGGTGATGCAGGAAAAACCTTAATTTTTTTTTAAAGAGTACTCCAAAACTTAACTAACACGGTTGTTGGTCCTAACACGGTAATGCATGATCTTTAATGTATATTATGATTGCGGGCAAAGCCGTGACGGGTAACAGCTAATCATATTATATTTCTGAAAGTTTGTTTTTGTTTATTTGTTTGTTATTCAAATACACTTTAACTACTGGACCAAATGAGATTACATTTGGTGTGAACACGTTTTAGGTATCTGAGATAAACACAATACTATTCCAGTTTAATTGTATAATAATGACTTTTTAATAATACTGTATTTTATTAAAATATGACATGACCCTGTTTTAGCGTATCGAGTAGCAAAATTTATATGTCTTTGCCGAAACCATAAATCATATAATATTGTATATAGCAATATATTAAAATGAAATGACCTATTCTGATTTTGAAAATTGACTATAAATTTTATTGCTTACATTATAATTGCAGGCAAAGCCGCAACGGGTAACAGCTAGTTAAAAAATAAATTAAAAATTATCAAGACCTTTCGTTTTATACCCCACTTGATAAGTTTCAAAGAAAAGAAAAATATTTTCCGGCCCATAATTTGAGTTATCAAGCAGCCAGCAAAGCAATTTTGGGGGACTTAAATTTTTTATGGGTCTAGTGGCTCATATTTTACTCAAGTACTTATTTTCAAAGCTCAATGACTATTTGTTAAGAAGATAAAAATAATTTACGAAAAATCACAAAATGACTTCATGGGACCCCTTCTGTGTACCCGCTGGAAGGAGTCCAAAACTAATCAGCTAATGCCCTTCATGTCATATACGGCCACCAAATTTCGTAAAAATCGGACAAAGTGTTCAGGAGTAATCACGTAACAAACAAACAAACCAAAAGCAAGATCATCGAGTTAAAATATAGACCTCATTTCCCTTCCGTCAACAAATATATTCAGAAATTAAACTAAAATGGATCTATCCTATAAAGAAGTATTGAATGAGCTGTGTTCTAGTATACATTGAAAATCTAGCGTAAGAAGCGTAGTTTATCTATGAACTGGTATATTTTTAGTAAATTGATTTAAACGGGAAAAGTAATTTATCTATGGATAGTTATAAAAGCTCTTGAAACGTCCTTATAGCATATAAACAAACATATAAGAATTAAATCATATAAAAATTATGATGTTAATTATTACATTCAATCTTACAAGTCAAACTATAAAAACCAGTGCTGGAAAGTAAAGTTATAATCACACGTGTGTTAATACATTGTATATCTTAATTGAAAAGAGTGTCTTCACTTTTTTTTAACAGAAACGTGACAGCTGGAAAAATAACTTTGGTAAATTAAATATAGATGCAAATGCTTGAATTATCCCTGCTGGCTTAATAATAATTTGTCTATGGTCGTATTTTTTTCCTATTTATTTATTTTACTGGTACAATTTCCCATAGAAGGTAATAAATTACCTGTATACGGCACGGCATAAAGTTTAATATAAAACAATCATACATAGTTTATCTTAAAACTGAAACCAAAAACTAAATCCAAACCAAATTCCAAGACATACATTACCTTAGAAACCACAACCACAACTTATTTCAATATATCTATATAATTCCTTTCCGATTAATGACTATGGTAACGATGCATTTGGGAAGCAAGTTTCTCATTTTTTTCAATTCTATTTTTAGTGTGTCCTTACTTATACTGAAATAGCTTTTAGGTCATTTGTTAGTCTATTGCAAATACATAATAGCTGTGTTTATATTCTTTTACCAGGTTCTTTATATACAGGCAGGCATTGTATAGACTAATGCCTTGTAATCACTGTTACTATTTATAAATTCCTTAAATTAAATTATAATTTCTTAACAACGCTGTCAAACATAACTGATTTACGGGTGTTTAATAAAATGTTTTGAAATTCAGCATCATTATGATATTATTTTAACATCCTTTGTGTAAATATATAATGGCAAGGAGAATTATAATATGCTCCCAGCCTATTATACCGTATGTGGCAAATACGGTTGAAAGCCCATAATATATTTTAATATAGTTTTACTTGATATAATCTTTTTTAATTTTAAATAAACACATATACAAATACTTAGTTCTATTACGTAAATTAATTATATGATCCGTCCATTTCTTTATATCTATTAAAGAAAACACCTCTAAATATTTAGTACTATGAACATTTTAGCGATTATTATTTAAAAATATTCTTAGTGCTAGTGGTAATGTAGGTACACTATTTGCAAAGTTATATATACAGTTGTTTGAATTATATAGGCTGAATTTTAATTCTTTTTAACCAATAGCCTTGAATTATCACTGTTAGTCAGTATTAATAATAAATTTAATAATAGCTTAACCATATATCCTGATTTAGCTCTTTGGTTACCTTCCAAACTGTATATGCTGTTTTAGCTGTTGGTAAATAAAATCGAATCTGACTCAAATTAATTTCTTCAATCGTACATGCTTATTTAGCTGTTGATCAGTAATATAGACTTTACTCAAATTAATTTTTCCGATCGTACATGCTGATTCAGTCAGTAATAATAGAAAGTTTATTACTATTATTAAACTCTGGCTTAAAAGTTTTAAATCCTAAGACTGTAAATGTGAGTTTCTATTGTTGGCCATATGAACCCATCACAATAGTAAATCTAAGTTAAAAACGCCAACGAACCAGTAACGATTAAGAAGAAATATTTCAAATGAAAAATAATTCAAGAAATACAAATTTAATCTTAAACAACTTTATTAGTACAAATAACTTGAAACAAATATTAAATAAAACAAAATATATTATAAATTGATGTATAAAGTGAGACAATAAAATAAAAGGCTAGTCTAGTACATCAATACATGAAATGTTCCAAGGAGCTTTTCAAAATCAATAATTGTTCCACTTTTTTTAAGAAAAGGAATTTAAATGATGGATGTTAATTGCAAAGAATATCCTTTGCTGACCTATGTTTCTAAATTGTTCACTGGGGATGCTGCTTAAGAGACTGAGGAATGGGTTTTGGAATAACGAAGTACTAAACTGTGATTTCAGGCTGGTTTTAGGGAAGGGTTATAGTACTTGTGATAACATTTTCAGTCTTACAAATATTATTAGATTGAAGGTAAAAGAAAAGGTGAAAACTTTACTGTTTGTTTGTGGACTTGTGATTTGGCGTTTAACTTCCAGTCAGACAAAATGCAATTGAAACTTTATTCTACGGTGTTTGTAACAAATTTCTAGAAGTCTCAGTCTGGGCAGTCTATATATGGATGAGACCAGAGTGTGGACCTGACAAAGATGTTTTAGAACAGGGATGTGTATTAACTCCTCTGATTTTTCCCTTATATTTGAATGGCATACATTTTTAAGGTATTTGGAAGATGGTGTTCTTGTAGCAGGTGTTAAAAATAAGATGTTTATGCAGATGAGATATGATTGTGATAGCGGATCATCCGGGAGTATTGCAGGCTATGATTGATAACGAAGCGAAATACTGCAGGCTTTGAGTTTGACATTGAACCTGTTGGAAAACAAAAAGAATTTCATTAGGAAATTACTGAAATTTTAAATAATAATTTATTAAAAATATTCTAAAATTAATAAAAAAATAATGTATTTTAAATATTTTTAAAAACATTATTATAATATTAAGAAACAATCTTATTGTTTTACTAGATAGAGTATGAGGGTAGGTTAATTGAACTTTTGAATTGAATAGTAAAACACTTCGGCATCAACTTTAAAACAACATTCTTTGCTGCTCAGTAACATTAGTGCTAAACCTTTCAAATTAGCTTTTTATAAATAAGCAAACAAACAAATTTCACTTAGTAATTTAGATGTACTGTAGAATGGGCTTGTTGCACTCACAGAAATATTTGGAAATTGAAAATCCACTTTATTTCTCTGACGGCAATCTGCAAGAAGTTCCTGGCACCTTTTAAGAAAGAAAATTACAGTTGTCTCATTAGTCTCATAAATCTTACTGTCTACCATCTTAATGAAAAAAATCTCATGCTGATATGTTTTTATAAGATGCCAAAAATATTATTCTCCTAAAACTTGTTGCTTTAACAAGAGTATTTATTGATATCAAGAGTCCGAGCTTGTGCTTTATTTAGGAGCATTTCCGAATGTCCTTATCGGCACAAACACAACCTTAAAGCCATTACACTTTAAGAAATGCTGAAGCCAGCAACTGTCGCGTCGCGGCTTCGGCTGCAGAATCGTAGTAAGTAGGAAAGGTGCTGAATCTAATCAAGCATACTCGGCATTCATACGTACACAAACACATACGATACGTATACCGAAACACATCAGTGACATCAGTATAACGGCCTCACATTGACTAATCATTCATTAGTAATAGATTCTTATTATAACAAAATGGATAATATCATTATTGTTATATGACCAATCATTTTCTTAAAATTATAACTTTTATCCCTTAGGTATATTTATGTCATAGTAGGCCTAATGTGTAAATCACTGCAAACATACGAAATCGCGAAATCAAAGCGAGGCCAATAAATGCAATATGTGAATCTTGGTTTTTTTTTAAAATAATAATTTGATAATAGTTACAAATCCAATATTATATTTTTAAAACAAAGAAAATACACAAAGAATGAAACAATGTGATTCGGTAACAATGGACTTAAAGAGTTAATTGCTGGCAGACTAAAAAATGAAATCAGACTTTTCTTACTTTTTAACAGACAAACAAAATATTGCTACGTAAATTTATAAAAAAATCTGATTTTTCTTAATAGTTAATCTTAGAACATATTCAGTATCTGTAAAACTTACGTTGCTATATCCGTTTAAAGTTACGTTTGTGGTAGTAGTAGTATATTCGAAGTTTTGTAAAAACTAGATCAGGAATGTAATTTCTCCCGTGAATTGATTAAAAATAAAAGTATAAATTTAACAGAAATGTTAAATTTAAAACTACTTAGAAAAAGATTTTGTACAGATATATGAATATCAGGCCATATCAATTTTACTTTTACCATTTTGGGTATTGTCTAGGCTATATTTTCATTTAATCTATTGAATGTTAAGAATATTCAGATTCTATACCAATTTTGAATGAACTAGGCTTGTTAAAACTTGTTTGAATTAATGAAATAAAAATAAATGTAATAAATAAATGTATTTGTACTGAATGCAGGCTATAAGCAATTGGGTAAAACTGAATTTTCAATTAGCTTCAAACTGCACATTTTTGTGTAATAGTTTAAATAATAATTTGTTAATAACTTTAAATAACTTATGTAGCTTATTATTTTTAAAACTATAAAAGTGTATCGAAATTTTACGCTACAAATTCTTTACAAGCTTATTTATAAGCTGCGTATAACGAAAAACGTTGGCGTACATTATATTTATTTAGTTTGACTCGGCGTGATGTGGCTCCACAAACGTCGACGTACGACGTTTTTCAAACCAATCTGTCATTTCTAATATTACAAGATTTTGGTAATAAGTTTTATGAAAAAGAAGCGAAGTGAGTTTTATGTTAGGATAAGTTGATCACTGTATTACTACTAAGAATGAAACTGTAGAAACCATTGACTTGTAAAATACTGAAGGAGGTTTGGTTTATTATAATACACAAATACCTCTAAACGATTAAAAATAAAACATTAATTAAAACAAGCTTAATTAATTACCATCCCTGCAATCGTTTTGAGCCAGTTTTGATCTTTTAAAGTATTTTCAAAACACTTGTAGAACCATGTTTTACCGAATTGTAATACCTGCATTCGGTCTCTACCAGTTGTTAGGAAATTTGTAGGTTAAGCTAGCAATTTTACTATTTATTAAGACTAGCTTAATAATTTTACCTTTAGGCCTACGTGACGTATACTTGTAACTTATTCGAAATACTTGGGAACTACAAACACCTGTGGTTTCAAAAAGGGCTAAAATGCTAAAACATGATAGTATTCATTTTAAATCACATTACTTCGTTACTATAAAATAATTTATTATTTATAATTATTTATAAAAATATATTTTGGCAAACTAAGTATCCAATAAAATAAACGTAAGCTTGTTTGAAAGAAAATATAGGCCTACATTTTTTGTGCTTTTTATAAACAGTCTTAAAAAAAGAAGGACTTTGAGGTAAAAACAGGAATTTTTATTCGAAAATAGACTATTTGGATTTGGAGTGATCCAAAAATATAAAAAAATATTGTATAGATTATTTAGGCTTACCTAAATATAAACGTGGCTCTAGTGGAAATGACCGGATTACTGTACGTGTGTACATTAGTTCTAATTATGCCCATGTTATTACAAGTACACCACATAATATACCTAAAATATTTTAAAACCGTCAATAATGGGAGTGAAAAACCCAGATGACCATTAAAAACGAATTACATTAAGAATAAATAATTAGTAACTACATGCATGACAACAATATCATAGTTAATAGTAAATATTTAAGCTTAATCAAAATTATTTTATATTTGATTAAAACATAAGACTAGTTAAATTTCAAACTTACCTGGTATCAACTGGAAAAATTTAATTCACTCTCCTGTACTTGGTAAACTTCAAAACACAGTCTGACTAGCACTGCTCGTCTTCATAGGCTACTATACAGAGAAGTAGTGGATTCAATGAAAGATAACACAGGCAAACTGGCAAACGCCGGAAATAAGGAGCTAAATACCGCGAAAAACTCCTGCAACGTCATGGGGACCACAAATGACAGTGTTTTGATAATTTCCTAATGTGGTCCAGATTTGTAGTCCTCGTGACCACAATGACAGGTAAAATGATACTCGCTAGACCACAATCAGTGGAGGTAGAAAACTATATATATATATATATATAAACAAATATTATATATATATATATATATATATATATATATATATATATATATATATATAATATTGCAGAAACATTACAAACTTTCTGATTTTAAAAAAATATTACTACAAATATCTGGTTTAGAAAACTAAATACAAAAATTGTTAACTGAAACCAGATGAAAGTCACGTGTTCTTTACTTAGCTTTGGAACTATAATTTTTTTTCAAACTTCCTACATTGCTTAAATTGTGAATTTTCATATATAATCAAAATTTGAGGAAACTTATGTGCCCAAGTCTAGTACTGTGATCTCCTCCGACATATAATGTTCCTGGCACGTCAGGGTCCCTAGTCTAAGTCATGCCATGATGCCTTAGTAGTTTTCTCTATTAGCTGCCCCAGTGGCCTAGTGAGGATGGCATACTAGGCTTTCACCTGAGTGACCCGGGGTTCGATTCCCAGCTTAGGGCTTGGCATTTTCATACGCTATAAATCATGCCATCGCCTGCATTAGCTTCAAGTGTGCACAATAGTCGGACGTTAAACACCAAAAAAAAAAAAAAATGTAGTTTTCATTAAGTTTATTATAATGGAATTTTATTTATGATTTCATTGTGGTTTATGATTGTAGGTATGGTTTTAGGCAATAATTGTAGACAATGGGCTTTAAATTGCTTTTGAAAATAAATTAATTACAAATGCGGCTTTAATGATTTGTGTAAAAATTGATTGTTTCTC
>JAJIZJ010000839.1:0-10873 GCA_022606455.1 Callitettix versicolor | reverse complement strand
TGAAACGTATTATATAGCCTATCAGCTGTTCAATGAAATCGTTATGAATTAACATAAAACAACTGATCTTTTACTATAATTACAGAAAATAATACCTACCTAAGCTAGATTTTACGTATTTATTTATTTAAACAAAACAAGATATTTTTAAACAATATATATATCTAATTCATATTATATTTCTGAAAGTTTGTGTGTTTGTTTGTTTGTTTTGTTTGTTATTCAATCACGCTTTAACCACTGGACCAATTGAGATGAAATTTGGCATACGTATATATGGTTTAAGTATCAGAGATACATATAGGCCTATTCCGTTTTACAAAACGTCATTATACTACTTACCCAGCCCAAAAATAATTATCAGTTTTTAGTTTTGTAACATCTGTTAACTATAGTTAGATTTAATTACTGTTTACTGAACATGAGATTTAGGCACCTGAGATGGACATAGATCTAATCCCATTTTACAAATCTTAATCTATGTTTTATTTATTGCAAAATTATTGTTTTTAATGTTACATTTTCATCTAATAATCACAATCTGGTATTTTTCATTTAAGACTATTCAATGTTTTTAAAGCAGAGTGCAGAATATATATATTATATACAATTTTATTAGGATACTTTAATTGTAAGGTAGTATATATATTTGTGTAATTACATTATATGAAAAAATGGTAAATATGCAGTGCAGCATCTATTGGAGTTTTCGATATTTTTCTTACTAAAATGCTTTATTATGTGCCCAAAAGCAAAAATCCAAAATATGAAAGCAGGAGAAGTACGATAAAAATCGAAAATAAAAGTGACCAACATAACCTCAAAATTGCTACCGGCGAAAATCGGTACTGTGTTGTACTGATTTTTAGATTTATTTTTATTGTTTTACTGATCTACAGATCAGTAAAACAATAAAAATACGTCTAACACGGGTTTGGGTGATAAGAAACCCATTTTTAAAAGAATAGTGCATAACCTAAGTGACACGGTTGTTAGGCTAACACGGTGATGCGTGAAAAACCTTTATATTTTTTTAAAGATTATTTGGCTACATATCCTAACTGTCACGGTTGTTAGGCCAAACACGGTGATGCGTAAAAAACCTTTATATTTTTTTAAAGAATACTGCATATCCTAACTGACACGGTTGTTAGGCCTATCACGGTGATGTGTGAAAATACCTTTAAATTTTTTTAAAAGAATACTAAGTATATTAACTGACACGGTTATTAGGCCTAACACAGTGATGTGTAAAAAACTTTCATATTTTTTTAAAGAATACTACATATCCTAACTGATATGACTGTTGGGCCTATCATTGTGATGTGTGAAAAAAACCTTTATTTTTTTAAAGAGTATCCAAACCTTAACTGACACAGTTGTCAGGTCTAACATAGTGATGCGTGATAAATCTTTATATTTTTTTAAAGAATACTCCATAAGCTAACTAACATAGTTGTTAGGCCTAACACGGTGATGCATTAAAAGAACCTTTATTTATTTTTTTCAAAAGAGTACTCCATAACCTAACTGACACGGTTGTTGGGCCTAATACTGTTATGCATGGAAAAAACTTTATATTTTTTTAAAGAGTACTCCATAACTTAACTAACACGGTGATGCGTGAAAAAACCTTTATATTTTTTAAAGAGTACTACATATCCTGACACGGTTGTTGGACCTATCACGGTGATGCGTCAAAAACCTTTATATATTTTTTTTTAAAATACTAGGCTACATATCCTGACACGGTTGTTAGGCCTAACATAGTGATGCGTGAAAAATCTTTATTTTTTTTTACAGAATACTTCATTAGCAAACTAATATGGTTGTTAGGCTAACACGGTGAAGCATTAAAAACCTTTATTTATTTTTTAAAAGAGTACTCCAAACCTAACTGACACGGTTGTTGGGTTAAACGGTGATGCAGGAAAAAAACCTTAATTTTTTTTAAAGAGTACTCCAAAACTTAACTAACACGGTTGTTGGTCCTAACACGGTAATGCATGATCTTTAATGTATATTATGATTGCGGGCAAAGCCGTGACGGGTAACAGCTAATCATATTATATTTCTGAAAGTTTGTTTTTGTTTATTTGTTTGTTATTCAAATACACTTTAACTACTGGACCAAATGAGATTACATTTGGTGTGAACACGTTTTAGGTATCTGAGATAAACACAATACTATTCCAGTTTAATTATATAATAATGACTTTTTAATAATACAGTATTTTATTAAAATATGACATGACCCTGTTTTAGCGTATCGAGTAGCAAAAATTTATATGTCTTGGCTGAAAACCATAAATCGTATAATATTGTATATAGCAATATATTAAAATGAAATGACCTATTCTGATTTTGAAAATTGACTATAAATTTTATTGCTTACATTATAATTGCAGGCAAAGCCAACGGGTAACAGCTAGTATATATATATATATAATTAAAACAAAATATTTTAATATTAAATAGAGTTCAAACAATATAAGTACATACAGAAAGTTTTGAGTACACTAAGACTTTTACCAACTACATTAGGAAAGTAATATTTTTTCCTTGCCTGGTCACAGTGTACGCTGTTTTGTAAACGAGAAGAAAATCGGAAAGTTTCCGTCAAAGAAAGTGTTCTTACACTAAATGATAAACTTTCGTGGAACTTGCGTCAGCTCAGAAAACTTATATATTATTTACTTTAGCTGCGGCAAAATGATTGAGGCTTTGAAGGAAATGAGATGGCTTACTTAAAACTTATTGCAAACTATTTTTTTTAACTTGTTTAAATTACGTTTGGCAGTCTTTCAGAACTCCTATTTCTTAATATTCAGAATGCACTAGCTGTAGTGATCTGAAAATATTCTTTTAGTGAATAGGCGTGTACTACATTATGTAACTAGTCGTCCAACAGGCAGTAGACTCGCAGTATATTCCTGATTATTAAACAGAGCCCTCCACGCTCGCACTGCTAATGTTTCCGTCAATTTAACCGATAACCGTAATGTTTACGAAAAATGTTTCTGGACTAACTTTAATGGAAATTTTATGCTCTTTCTCCACAAAGCTGTCTGAATTATCATAGGCTTAGCCGTTCAGCCAGCATTACAGAAAATAACCAGCAACGTTGAACCTCAACGTTGAATTAGAGCCCGCCATCTTGAAACGGAAGTGAGTGGGAAAAAATATTACACATACAACTTTCTGGCTGAACCTCAACGTTAAATTAAAGCCCGTTATCTTGAAACGAAAGTGAGTGGGAAAAAATATTACACATACATCTTTCTGGCTGAACCTCAACGTTAATTTAAAGCCCGTTATCTTGAAACGAAAGTGAGTGGGAAAAAAATATTACACATACATCTTTCTGGCTGAACCTCAACGTTAATTTAAAGCCCGTTATCTTGAAACGGAAGTGAGTGGGAAAATATTATACATACATCTTTCTGGCTGAACCTCAACGTTAAATTAAAGCCCGTTATCTTGAAACGGTAAGTGAGTGGGAAAAAATATTACACATACATCTTTCTGGCTGAACCTCAACGTTAATTTAAAGCCCGTTATCTTGAAACGAAGTGAGTGGGAAAAATATTACACATACATCTTTCTGGCTGAACCTCAACGTTAAATTAAAGCCCGTTATCTTGAAACGGAAGTGAGTGGGAAAAATATTACACATACATCTTTCTGGCTGAACCTCAACGTTAAATTAAAGCCCGTTATCTTGAAACGGAAGTGAGTGGGAAAAAATATTACACATACAACTTTCTGGCTGAACCTCAACGTTAAATTAAAGCCCGTTATCTTGAAACGGAAGTGAGTGGGAAAAATATTACACATACATCTTTCTGGCTGAACCTCAACGTTAATTTAAAAGCCCGTTATCTTGAAACGGAAGTGAGTGGGAAAAATATTACACATACATCTTTCTGGCTGAACCTCAACGTTAATTTAAAGCCCGTTATCTTGAAACGGAAGTGAGTGGGAAAAATATTACACATACATCTTTCTGGCTGAACCTCAACGTTAAATTAAAGCCCGTTATCTTGAAACGAAAGTGAGTGGGAAAAAATATTACACATACATCTTTCTGGCTGAACCTCAACGTTAATTTAAAGCCCGTTATCTTGAAACGGAAGTGAGTGGGAAAAATATTATACATACATCTTTCTGGCTGAACCTCAACGTTAAATTAAAGCCCGTTATCTTGAAACGGAAGTGAGTGGGAAAAAATATTACACATACAACTTTCTGGCTGAACCTCAACGTTAAATTAAAGCCCGTTATCTTGAAACGGAAGTGAGTGGAAAAATATTACACATACATCTTTCTGGCTGAACCTCAACGTTAATTTAAAGCCCGTTATCTTGAAACGGAAGTGAGGGAGGAAAAATATTACACATACATCTTTCTGGCTGAACCTCAACGTTAATTTAAAGCCCGTTATCTTGAAACGGAAGTGAGTGGGAAAAATATTACACATACAACTTTCTGGCTGAACCTCAACGTTAATTTAAAGCCCGTTATCTTGAAACGGAAGTGAGTGGGAAAAATATTACACATACATCTTTCTGGCTGAACCTCAACGTTAAATTAAAGCCCGTTATCTTGAAACGGAAGTGAGTGGGAAAAAATATTACACATACAACTTTCTGGCTGAACCTCAACGTTAATTTAAAGCCCGTTATCTTGAAACGGAAGTGAGTGGGAAAAATATTACACATACATCTTTCTGGCTGAACCTCAACGTTAAATTAAAGCCCGTTATCTTGAAACGGAAGTGAGTGGGAAAAAATATTACATATACATCTTTCTGGCTGAACCTCAACGTTAATTTAAAGCCCGTTATCTTGAAACGGAAGTGAGTGGGAAAAATATTACACATACATCTTTCTGGCTGAACCTCAACGTTAAATTAAAGCCCGTTATCTTGAAACGGAAGTGAGTGGGAAAAAATATTACACATAAAACTTTCTGGCTGAACCTCAACGTTAAATTAAAGCCCGTTATCTTGAAACGGAAGTGAGTGGGAAAAATATTACACATAAAACTTTCTGGCTGAACCTCAACGTTAAATTAAAGCCCGTTATCTTGAAACGGAAGTGAGTGGGAAAAAATATTACACATAAAACTTTCTGGCTGAACCTCAACGTTAAATTAAAGCCCGTTATCTTGAAACGGAAGTGAGTGGGAAAAATATTACACATACATCTTTCTGGCTGAACCTCAACGTTAAATTAAAGCCCGTTATCT
The DNA here is from genome assembly GCA_022606455.1 of Callitettix versicolor. NCBI lineage: Eukaryota > Metazoa > Arthropoda > Insecta > Hemiptera > Cercopidae > Callitettix > Callitettix versicolor. The sequence continues at coordinate 5,623 of JAJIZJ010000839.1, read as the reverse complement.
TGAAACGGAAGTGAGTGGGAAAAAATATTACACATACATCTTTCTGGCTGAACCTCAACGTTAAATTAAAGCCCGTTATCTTGAAACGGAAGTGAGTGGGAAAAATATTACACATACATCTTTCTGGCTGAACCTCAACGTTAAATTAAAGCCCGTTATCTTGAAACGGAAGTGAGTGGAAAAAATATTACACATAAAACTTTCTGGCTGAACCTCAACGTTAAATTAAAGCCCGTTATCTTGAAACGGAAGTGAGTGGGAAAAATATTACACATACATCTTTCTGGCTGAACCTCAACGTTAAATTAAAGCCCGTTATCTTGAAACGGAAGTGAGTGGGAAAAATCTTACACTTATATCTTTCTGGCTTTATAAAACATACCTTTGTACAAACATTTTAAAACAATAGGTTTTTTTAAGATTTCATATACTCGTCGTGGGTAAATCAGAATGCGCCATCTTGGAACTGAAAAAAATAAGAAAAATTTACAGATATGTGTTTTGAGTTTTATACAAGATGTTTGTGTACTAAATTTTAAAACATTCAGTCAATGCGTTTGAATAAAACTGTGTAACAAACACACAAACCAAATGCCAAACGGTCGAGTTGAAACAAAGACCTTTCTTTGCTCGGTCAAATATATATATATATATATATATATATATATATATATATATATATATATATATATATATATATATATAGAGACGCCCTGTGATACAGCATTATAAAAATTGTATAAATTCTACAAGAAAGGTCAGTTCTTATGGGTTGAAAATTAATTTTTGTTCTGTATTTATTTATTTTGTATAGGGTCTACGTGTAGAAATATTTTATATTGGTTTCTTTATTTCATGTATTTTACCTAAACGTTACGTATGTTATACCCTTTTAATCGTCGAGATAGTTTTGCAAAACATATTTTGTTTTTAGTAAGTTGAAATTAATAAGGTTAAATCAATTTAGAAACACTCCGAAAACAAGAAGAAGAAGTATTTTATGTTGAAGCGTGAATGAAACACTTAAACACATTGCTACATTAAACTGCATTATAAAGAGTTTCAATGAATTCGAACACATTTTGAACTTTCTTCCTTATTTTAAGATTTTTGTTTAGGTTTTGAAAATGAGAAAGATTAACTTGATGTTTTTTAGTAATCTTCACTATCAGGTCGACTTGTGTGTTAAATTGCAAGCTGAAAGAACGTTTGGCTGAGGCTGTGTATTTTGATGTCAGCGAGTGAATCACTCAAAGATTAAGTTTACAGTAACATACTGATCTGTGCAGATTTTAACGCATAGCAAAACGAAATAAATAGGTTTAATTTGATACACTAAGTTTATTGCTAAACTTGAATATTTTATAGAAGTGTATCTGTAAATTTCAGTAACAAAACTACCTAGATTCATAGTTTCTCGAATTATCGTTTGGACGCTATATGATAAACAGAAACTCACACGAAAACTAACACCTTCAAATTAATGTGTAGCTTAATTTGAATTAATTAGGATTGCTTTTTAGTATGGCAGCATTAAAAACAGCTGTTTAAATATTACGTGAAGCAATATTTTGATTAAATGCTGTAAAAAGTTGTGAATTGTTCTACTACGATTATTACTTGGGGAAAAAAACATTAAACAAATAGTTGTAAAATTATAATAAATAATTGCAAATTAATTGTGTGTCAAAACCACATTACAGTAGGTTAAAACAGTGTACAACAATGGAACTCAATAAGAAACAAAAAAATAGAGGCTACTTTCCATCTTATACACCCTTTGCTTCCAATTGTAATAAACCATTTAACCGAAACAAATATTTTCAAAAAATTAACGAAACTATAATTTATTTTTTTTTTTTACTGTTTTGAGTATAATACGTGTGTTTGTTAAGATTTGTTAAAACTTTATAGTTATAATCTAAATAAACTAATGGCTATCTCTTTTCATTCTTATTTGTAAAAAGTTTTTGTGTTTGATGCGTAGTCAATCGTTTTAAGTTATGCATTCATAATACAGGTAAACATTCAGTGTCAACTTTCTCTTAATTTATTTACCAAGTATACTTAGCGTGTTCTCTGCTCATGAATATTACAGTCAATATTGTTTCTTGTTTTCTTAGTTCAATATGTATTCTAAACTTCTAATTTCAACACGTGCCTAACCCGTATTTTACAGTGTGTGCATTATTCACCGCTGTGTCGCTTATGCGTAGGCTTAATTTGAAAAAATTACAAGTTAAATATGCTTTATTATTCTTGTTTCAGCTGTAATGTGTACCTTGGTAGTAACTTTATTTATAATTCTATTGGAATTTTAAATTTTCAAATTGGTCTAAATCAATGGTTAGCAGTGAAATTTTTCATTATATATTTTAATGGACTCTAGAATAGAAAATTTAATATTATTATATCTTCATTGTTTGAAAAAATTATATTTTATTTGGATTATTATTTCAATTTCTAACTATTAAATTTATTAGTTTTATTTTGTAATTTGGAGTGTCTGCTAGTTGATAAGTAAAAGGTTGCAGGTTCAATCCTGTCGATGTATAGTGAAAATAACGTTAACTCTTTCCAATAATATTTTAATTATTTTTGACGTTTTGTTTTAAATGAAAACATAGTTTTTACACAATTCATAATAGATTTTGATTTTTTTTAATTTTCCTATACTATATTTGATACATATACGCAGAAGATAGTTTTATGTTCTTTAAGAAATATGAAGTTTAGTTATTATTGTTTATTATTAGTTTTTAGGTTTAAGTTCAGTTATTATTTTTAGGAGTTTTGTAGGATAACCTTTCAAAAGTATTTATTTATTTGTGTAAAAACCTCTTAATAATAAACGAAATTATATTTTCGAAATATTTGCACCCAAGATTTGACCAGATTTTCCTTTTTTTTATAATTCGTAAATTCACAATATTTCTAATGGGTTATCCTCTCAAACATAACAAATACGATTAAATTGTCAAAATCGGTTTTCTGTGCATTGTTCATATATGAACAACACATTAATTAAAATAACATTTTAAATTATTTTACATATGCAAACAAAATTAAATACATATTGTTGGTTAGGAGGATTAAATTTCAACAACTTTATATTTTAAATGTTTTGTTATTTTCATCTGTTGAAAGTTTGAACGTTCAGTGCCGGCCTTAGCCTTTTGAACAGGTCGGGCAAATTTACTGTGGCGCCTATGTAAGGGACGCGGTTTTAAGGTATCTAATAAAAATTGGTATACATAAACTTTTGAAATAAATTTGAAAATTATTTATTGATTATAATGATAATGATTACGATTGTAAAATAACATTTATTTAAATATAATTATATAATTTATTATAAATTATTTATAACTTTAAAAACCTAGACAGCGGCGTCCTAACTGAGTTAGGGCCCTCGGGTGCCGCCCGACTTGGCCGCCCCCTCCAAAGTGTACGTTAATAGTAAAATTTAAAGCTTTTTTGAACAAAACCAATAACGTTATGAACAAACAAACTTTACAACGTAAACAAATAACTGACCAACAGGAAACGCAATAAACAACAAAACCACACTATAAACAACAAAACGCTTGAACGGTTATTTCCGTGAAAAAAATGACCACATGGCTATCATTAAATTGTAGTAAACTGCACTAGCTTCCGTCGGTTAACGTCTGCATATTATTAAGATTTTACGAGCTAGTTACGATCTGTGACTGTAACGTACACCTTATACTGGCTAAAGTAGCCACACTGAGACTACACAATGGTTAATTTCACAATCTGTGACTGTAACGTACACCTTATACTGGCTAAAGTAGGCCACACTGAGACCACACTTTCTGATCTGTGACTAATGCCTTATACTGGCTAAAGTAGGCCACATGAGACTACACAATCTTTCACAATGACTGTAACGTACACCTTATACTGGCTAAAGTAGCCACACTGAGACTACACAATGGTTAATTTCACAATCTGTGACTGTAACGTACACCTTATACTGGCTAAAGTAGGCCACACTGAGACTACACAATGGTTAATTTCACAATCTGTGACTGTAACGTACACCTTATACTGGCTAAAGTAGGCCACACTGAGACTACACAATGGTTAATTTCACAATCTGTGACTGTAACGTACACCTTATACTGGCTAAAGTAGGCCACACTGAGACTACACAATGGTTAATTTACACAATCTGTGACTGTAACATTACCTGTGAGCTGTAACGTACACCTTGTAACGGCTAAACTGTAGGCCACACTGAGACTACACAATGGTTAATTTCACAATCTGTGACTGTAACGTACACCTTATACTGGCTAAAGTAGCCACACTGAGACTACACAATGGTTAATTTCACAATCTGTGACTGTAACGTACACCTTATACTGGCTAAAGTAGGCCACACTGAGACTACACAATGGTTAATTTCACAATCTGTGACTGTAACGTACACCTTATACTGGCTAAAGTAGGCCACACACTGAGACTACACAATGGTTAATTTCACAATCTGTGACTGTAACATTACACCTTATACTGGCTAAAGTAGGCCACACTGAGACTACACAATGGTTAATTTCACAATCTGTGACTGTAACGTACACCTTATACTGGCTAAAGTAGCCACACTGAGACTACACAATGGTTAATTTCACAACCTGTGACTGTAACGTACACCTTATACTGGCTAAAGTAGGCCACACTGAGACTACACAATGGTTAATTTCACAATCTGTGACTGTAACGTACACCTTATACTGGCTAAAGTAGGCCACACTGAGACTACACAATGGTTAATTTCACTGTAACGTACACCTTATACTGGCTAAAGTAGGCTGAGACTACACAATGGTTAATTTCACAATCTGTGACTGTAACCTTATACTGGCTAAAGTAGGCCACACTGAGACTACACAATGGTTAATTTCACAATCTGTGACTGTAACGTACACCTTATACTGGCTAAAGTAGGCCACACTGAGACTACACAATGGTTAATTTCACAATCTGTGACTGTAACGTACACCTTATACTGGCTAAAGTAGGCCACACTGAGACTACACAATGGTTAATTTCACAATCTGTGACTGTAACGTACACCTTATACTGGCTAAAGTAGGCCACACTGAGACTACACAATGGTTAATTTCACAATCTGTGTACTGTACACGGCTACACCTTAGACTACTGGCTTCACAAGTACTGTAACGTACACCTTATACTGGCTAAAGAGCTACACAATACACAATGGTTAATTTCACAATCTGTGACTGTAACGTACACCTTATACTGGCTAAAGTAGGCCACACTGAGACTACACAATCTGTGACTGTTATATTTAGGCCACACTGATCTGTTAATTTCACAATCTGACTGTAACGTACACCTTATACTGGCTAAAGTAGCCACACTGAGACTACACAATGGTTAATTTCACAATCTGTGACTGTAACGTACACCTTATACTGGCTAAAGTAGGCCACACTGAGACTACACAATGGTTAATTTCACAATCTGTGACTGTAACGTACACCTTATACTGGCTAAAGTAGCCACACTGAGACTACACAATGGTTAATTTCACAATCTGTGACTGTAACGTACACCTTATACTGGC